>JARHVA010001135.1:2897500-2907500 GCA_037957365.1 Torreya grandis
GTGTGTGTGTGTGTGTGTGTGTATAAAATGTTTTAAATAATAATAATAATAATAATAATAATAATAATAATAATATTTAGATATATAACAATAATAAAATTATTATATATGTATATGTAGATGTGTGTGTGGGGGTTAGATGAAGAGGGTTGATGGGTCCTGATGAGGCCATTAATTTCTCTATTTATAGCCTCATCCATACCCAGTTATATATATTTTTCCTATATGAATTCATAGAACTATGAATGACCTATGTAAATTGAATTAATGGTTATATGTGTGCATTAATTTATACATGTTGTGTTATAGATTAATGATGAATTTTTTGTTAGATTATACTTGTGTAACCTTATTTAATATAAATTTGAAGGGTAAAATAAGACTAAAATAATCTTACTTGGTCACAACACTTATAGAAAAGCCCATAACAAAAGGGACTCCCACCCATAGCAACTGCCAAGCTATAGGGTTTCACTTACAAGTTACCTATAGCAACTGCCAAGCTGTACGGTTTCCACCTACAGGTTACTCATAGCAATTGCAGGCTTTCACTTATAGGTTTCCCATAGCAACTACATGCTTTCACCTATAGGATCCCACAACCACTACACAAAACAAAACATTGTTATGATAATAAGTAATCGACTCTTTAAAGACATATCCAGCTATCTTAGAAACAAAGTAAATGATTGGGAGTATCCTCCATAAAAGTTATACGGACCCCTCACATGCATAGAAACTTGGATGTATTGCCAAAGTATGAATAAGACAAGGACAATGGAAAAGAGAGAGAAAAACAAAATAATAAAATAATATATATTGTCCTTTACCTAGTCAAGCCTAAAAACAAGTAACTTCAAGTTACTAACCACTTGAAGGCTGACTAGGTTAGTTGAAAAGTATTCATATCTTTCTTAGTTCAGTGTTTTTGGTTAGAACTATTAAACAACCTTATGTATTTAATGGTAGAACCTATATTAGATTAAGGAGGATGTGAATTGTAGAAAGTAATTGCATTCTAATTTATGGAATATTATAATCTACTATAGCAATCTTTAATTGTTACAGATCTGAGTAATGAAAAGGTTGATTCTGTAAGAAGCTTTTATAAGTCTCTCAGAGAAGGATTGGAACTCAATTTTGAATGAGGAGGGCCCCTTTGCAAGGATTTTCAGTGAAGATCCTGACCCTTCTTAGATTAAAGTGTGTTGTGTGAGTTCATATCATTACTAGTTTAATTATATTAAGTGTGATGTATGTGTGACTCATAGGCACGAGAAATTTATAACCCTGGAGACTCAGTCAACCCTGAAGAAACTATCAAGGAGGATTGCCTCCATAATAACAATAAAAGCCACCTAATCTTATGCCCAATCCGCATACTACACCCAAGCCTAATTAGTTTACTATCTAATCCATATAAAATCCTAAAAATAAGTTAGTACAACCAAAATTCAGTACTAAACCTATTCAATACCCAGCATATATAGTGAACATCAATGAAGTTCACCTACATTCAGGAAGAGTTCTACCACCCCCAACCCCACCTATAATAATGGAGTCAACTCAAAAAACTTCAAAAGATCATGATAACCCACCTTCACCACCATAAGAAGTTTCCAAACTAGTAAATAAAGTTGTTGATGAGGTAGCCCTACCATTTGTAGAAATGTCTTCACTTTCAACACCATGTAATTGAGCCTAAATTTGACATCATAGGGTAGTTCAAGAATCGTTATGTTAAAATTCCTCTATTTTAGGCCATCAAGGATTTGCTCATATATTCCAAAGCTATAAGAGACTTGTGTCTATGTAAAACTAAAAGGAAGAAGGATCCCAATATAGTGCATGTGATTAGCCAGCTGGTAGACATTATACTAAGAAATACTCTGCTAATGAAATATTTAGATCCAGGATGCCCAGTAGTAACAATTCAGATCCATGACCAACAACTATCCAATATATTGATAGACCTAGGGGCTACAATAAATGTAATGATAATTAAAACCATGAAAAATTTCATAGTTTAATAATATTCATCCCACATATATAATGCTATAAATGACCAACAAATCTACAACCAGACCAAAAAGAGTCATTGAATATCTTGTCATTACTATAGATTCTTGGGAGTATCCTATAGATTTCATTGTGCTACAACCAAAGTCTAATTTGGGTGGATACCCTCTCATCTTAGGATGACCTTATCTTGCCATAGCAGATGCCTTCATTAGTTTCAAATTAGGTAACATATTAATATCCAATGACAACCACACTAAGAAGTCGATCCTCTATCCTCCAACACAACCATCCTTAAAAATAGAGCATGCATTATGGGCTAAAGAAGATGAGGTAGACCAGCCTTCCTTGATTATTATATTAACCATAGACTATGAATATGCCTTGGATGATCAAGAGGAAGATATAATTATCTCAAATATTCTTCAAAATAATTACCAGACTAATCCTAAAGATCCTAACAACATATAATGTGTAAAGCACCTATTTGTCAACCTCTTGGTAGAAGATAAATCTACTACATCTGTACAAAAAGCATTCCATCAATTGTTGCCTCATAGCTACATCCAAACTAGATCCATCATCAATTTAGAAATGATGAAAGCACTTGTAAAGAAAATTGAAATTTCTCTAGAAAAAACATTGCTTATTAATAGCAAGTTGGAGTCAAATGAGGAAAAGCACCTACTCAGCATGTTGCATGCAAACCAACATGATTTTTCATAAGATTATGAGGATATGTAAGGAGTTAGACTAGAAACATGCACACATCACATATATATAACAGAGGAGTGTCAACCAATCAGACAACCACAACATTGGATGAATCCAACTCTTAGAGAAATAGTCAAAGTAGAACTATAAAACTCCTAACTACTAGATTTATATATCCCATCTTAGATAGTGAATGGGTTTCACCATTAGTAATTATACCAAATAAAAATGGAGAGTGTCATATTTTCATACATTATAGGAAACTTAATACAGTAACTAGAAAGGATCATTTTCCTCTACCATTAATTGATCAGGTGTTAAACACACTAGTAGGACAAAAATAATTTGCCTTTCTAAAAGGCTTCAATGGTTACAACAAGATTAGAATTGCTTATAAAGACTAGGAGAATACCACCTTCACTTGTCCCTGGGTTACTTATGCTTATGTTGTATTATCTTTTGGGTTGTTCAACATTCCAAAGGATTGTCTTGAGTATCTTTTCAGATCTAGCCAATAAATGTGTAGAAATCTACATGAATGACTTTACTATCTATGGAGAAACATATGATGTGTGCTTGAAGAACTTGAAGAAAGTTCTGAAATGCTATCAAAAGAACCATTTATCCTTAATCCACAATAAATGCTACATGTTAATGACAGAAGGTATTATCCTAGGCCACCATGTATCTATTGAAGGAATCAACGTTGAGCCTGAAAAAATTAGCATAATAAAAAATCTACCTATACCTCAAAAATATAAAGACGTCAGGAGTTTTCTAGAACATGCTAGTTATAATAGAAGATTTATCAACAATTTTAGCAAAGTAGTAGCACCATTATTTACTCTCCTGACTAAAGATTCTAAATTCATATGGACTCTTACTTGTGATGCATCCTTCAAGAAATTGAAGGAATTATTGACCACCACCCCGTTTCTATGTGGTCTTGATTGGAAGCTTCCCTTCTATATTCAAATAGATGCTTCAGATACTAATTTGAGAGTTATGTTAGGTCAAAAATAATAAGCACTCAAATATGCCATATATTTCATGAGCATAGTATTATTAAATTACATGGCCATTGAAAAAGACTTCTTGGCAATAGTTTATGCTATCAAAAAGTTACATCACTACATAACAGGGTACCAAGTCTTTGTTCATACAAATTATGCATCCATTAGGTACCTTATGAACAAACCAGTTATCCCAATTAGAGTGATAATATGGTTGTTCTTATTATAATAATTTGATCTAACTATTGTAGATAAGTCTAGTAAGGACAATGTCATGGCTGACTTCCTATCATGACTGCAATCCCCTCAAGAGGATACCATAGTGGATGACTCATTTCTAGATGAGAACCTATTATCCCTCACCCTTAACACACTTTAGTATGTTGATATTACTAACTATCTTTTAATAGGGATACATTCACAACACTTCCTAAATAAAAAATAGATTTGATTAAGAAAAGTGGTAGGTAATCCTATCTATCTGGATTCCTTTTCTATATTGGGCCTAACTCCATCATCAAAAGATGTCTTAGAGAATATTAAGTTCTAAATATCCTCAAAGATTACCATGATGAACCTTATGGAGGGCACTTTATACCCAAGTGTATAGTAGTAAATATTTTAAATATAGGGTATTATTGACCCTCAATCAATCAAGATGCAATAAGGTATAAAACTCATTGTGATAGATGTCAACATATGGGGAGACCCACATGTTTGGATGAGATGCCTTTGTAACCTCAAATGGTGTTTGAATTATTTGACAAATGGGGCCTAGATTTTATAGGACCTTTTGATCCATAATCAAAAAACAAAGGGTATGTCCTTATATTTACTAATTATATCACTAAATGGGTGGAAGTAAAGGCTCTTACACATTGTAGGGATGAAAAGGTGATAGCTTTATTCTATGAATAAATATTCAAAAGATATGATGTCATTAGATATAGTCACTGATCAAGGAGCATAATTTACTACTGGTTTAATTACCACCCTGGTCTAACAATATGAGATTAGGCATAAGAAATTAACTCCATATCATCCACAATCCAATAAACAGGTGAAAGTCACCAACATGGAGTTAGAAAATATTTTGACCAAGACTATTAGTATGTCCTATAAAGATTGGGAGGTTAGACTCCTTGAAGTTGTTTGGGCATATAGAATCATGTGAAAGGCCATTATAGGATTCGCCCCATATGATTTGGTCTATGGAAAGAAACATGTGTTTCCAACTGAATTGGAGCACAAGACCTTATAGATAACACTAGAACTTGGGATGGATATATCTAAAGCACAAAAAGAAAGGCTTATGTAACTTAATGCTTTAGATAAATACATATACTCGACATTATCAAACATAAAATTTATATAGTAGTAGTGGATTAGATGGCATGAGAGGCATATTAAGACTAGGAAATTCAATGTAGGAGATTAGACCATTCTTTTTGATTTAAAATACAAGGATCAAAAGGGAAAACTCTAGACTAGATGGCTTGGTCCATTTGAGATTGAGCATATTCATGAAAATGGAGTAGTTTAACTCTGGACCATTGATCTGGTAAGATTATGTCTACTTATCAATGGCCACAGGCTAAAATTATACAAAAATCCACTCACTTAGGAGAAATTTACCAAGCAGATATGCAAGTAATTACAAAATGGATTCAATGATTTCTTGGATCAGCATGATGTCTCACTAACCATAGGGAGAGCTAGCCAAAAAGTAGATGAAGAAGGAGAGGAGGACATTTTTTCCCTCCTCTAGCATGAATACTGAGATCTTCATATAATCCTTGACTAGTAAAACTTACAAATGACATGGTAAGGACCTATAATAAACATTCTACTATATGTAGTAGTTATAATTAAAAAAATATAACAATGAAAACCCTTTTGGGTGTTTTTGGCAATTTTTGGGGAGAAAACCAACTTGTTGGCTGCCCAAAACTATAAAAAAAGGGCCTAAATAGAAAACTAGCTTGCTAACTATTTAGGAGTACAAACCAAAAATGAATAACATAGAATCATTTTTAGAAAAACTCATCATCTTCCTATAAAACATCTTTCCTTCTAGCTACTTCTAGACTCAATATTTAGTAGCTACAAGTTCAAATTTTAGTTGTTATGGGCAAGAAATAACTTTGGAAAAATGGGACTATAGGTACCCCTAAAGCTATTGAGTTCATCTTCATAACTACTACAGGTAACATCTATTTTCTATAGTTTCTACAAGCACCCTCACCATTTCTATAGGCACCTTTTTCAATGCAGGTATTCTTCCATTTGCTATGTGATATTTTGTAGTTCTTATGGGTACCTTCATTACCACTAGGCACAACTTTGTAGTAGCTACAGGCTCAACCTATAGTTGTTGTACGTATATCCTAACCCCCATATACACCTCTCTAGTAGTTGAGGGTTAATTCCTCATAAACTATGAGCTATGGCTTTAGCTATGGACTATTCAAAAATTCATGGAAAATACTAGATAAGCTAGAGGAGGATTAAAGGAAGATTAGACCAAAAACTTCAAACATTGTTAAGGAATGACCATACCCCTAAATAACAAAGTAAGTGCTAGAATAAAAGGATGCACTTTCAATCTCCATTTGGAGTTTTGTAGACTAGAATTTATGACTATAGGACACAAAAATAACCATTCTTAGCTTCTGTTTACTTCATGGAAAATAATTTCACTCTATCAATAATAAAGATTTAGGAGCTTTTTTAGAGCATAGGTCCCAAGTTTGATAACCCAGCTACTTGCCAAATTAAAAGTTCACTAGACAAAGATTCTATCAGCAAACATCATCATTTACTGGTAGTAAGATAGAATAGAAATAAGCCATCATCAAGCTCATGTAGAGGAGATCAAGAGTAGTAAATTCCATCACCCACCCTCCTTCATGTTCATAAAATATCTGACTTGGATAACAAGCAAAGATCTATTGTAACCACCTTGTGGATAGATGGAAATAGTCTCTCATACCACTACACGACCATTGCTCCAACCTTTTATAGGTCATCATGACTGCATGCATGTTGTTGAGGGTATAATTGAAGGATAGTATATAGTAAAATCATGAATATCAGGGTAATAATTATATGAGGAAACAACAAGCTAAATTTCTATTCTAGAAAACACTCACATGCAGATTTTCTATGTTACAACTTTAAGAACAAACAATTAAAAAGGTATGGTGTATCTTTTAGTCATAGAAAAACACTTTATTTTTTTAATATAACATGAATTAAATTAAAAATCATATCTAACAATTAAAACATCATTCATCGATTCTTATCATGAGCTATGCCAAATCACCACTCACACCCTCATAATGACCCCATCATATATCTCTTTGCATCCTACACGTACCATGTCACTTGAGGACAAGTGAAACTTCATGTGGGGGGGAATAATGTTTCAAGAAATCAATCACATGATAATATATGCATGAAGATTGAAAGCCCATGATTACACCAAAATTTGATAAGAGAAAATAATTAATTTTATTGATTTTCACTTTGAGATCATAGCTTCATTCAAACAAAGACCTAAGTTAGACATAGATGTAGCTTGTATCCAAAACTACTATTATTGAATAAAACTTATTCACTATAATAAGTAATTTGAAAGTAAAATTGAGTGTTTTGAAAAGATATATTTTTTAAAAAATTGATAGGAATATAAACTAGCCACAATGGGAGGTTCAGTAGTCAGAAGGGAACCCTCATACCATATGCAACTACAAGAAGACCTAGACAGTTGGGTCATCTTCAATAGGGTTGGATGGGCTACCTATTTTGAGAAACTAAAACATTTTTTAGAACCTCTCACTAAATAATTTGTAAAGACTTTTACAGGAGAATAGGTGATAGTATTTGGCATCACATTTCTAGTTACAGAACTAGTAAGCCAAGTTACTGGGTCATCAAGAATAGGGGAAACTGGGAAGAGACACCTAATGGCTAACTAGCTCAACAATAGTTCTATCAAGATAATGAAATAATAGCATTAAATAAAGGAGGTGTAGAGACTAATTCTACGCTCAGTCTCGGGAGAAGTGGCCTCATATATCATCAAATATCTGACATGTGAAGGAAGTTACTCTTTGATTTATACTCTCTAATTTAAATTATTGAATAATTTAAGGCATGGTAAGACTATTAATGTCCCAAACCACTTGTGTAATATCATTTGAAAATGTCTAAAGAATACCAAAGGGGGGTAGAGAAAGCTTTGTCTCATCATTGCCTAATCTGGTTATTGGTCAAAAAAGAAATAAACAGTACTAGACCTAACATTAATTGGGAACAATTTCTAACCCTAATAACTGGTGAACCTTAGAAAGAGGAGGAAAATAATAAGTGTGAATCTCCCAAAGGATAGTTCTAATAAATAACATAGGAGGATATTGTGGGAACTAGTATAGCTAGTCAGCTTGTATCCATTAAAGTTTCACCCATAGTTGCTACAATCAAGAGAAGATGAAGAAAGTTAGTGCTTCCTCCTGAGGACATGGACTAGGAAATTCCACCAAAACAAACTAGATAGGATATCCCTTCTCCTATTATTCTAACTATTTCATCAAAAAAATTAAATTATTCCACCATGTCTCCTTCAAAAAGAGAAGTTCTTCCATCACTAGTTGCACATGAAGAGCTAGTTTCAATAGTTTTCCCTCTTAAAAATAAAAAGAAGAATGAAAGGAAGAAGCCCTCTACATCAAATAAAATGAGACATCCTCCTAATATGTCTCATATAATTAAAATATAAAAGGACAACCCTAGCATTCTCACTTATAAACATTAGTGAGGATGAAGTGGAGAAGAAGGAACCCATAATTTTTAAGACCTCTAATGGGTTTGAGATAGTATGGTGGTATAATAAAGAAGAGTTTGTAAAGGAAGTGTAAATTCATTGACCTAAGAAACTCATATTTTGGGAAGAAGACATGGAACTACTCAAACAAATAGGGTATACAAAAGAAGAAACAATAATGTCATATTAGCCTATAAAAGAGGAAGAATTGCTTGAAGAAAGGACCATGGAAGAAATAACAAAGCAAGAACATAGTTCCTCATGACCAAGAGTTCCAAATTATATAATAAGCCATGAAAGAGATATATAGGTTGAATAATAATATAACAGAGTTAAAAAAGGCAAAAGAGGCCTGAAAACACTTTTGGGGTAGCAAAATTTATAGATCCATTTATGAAAAAAGATCCAAGCAAGGAAAGGACATTGGAGGAGCCTGTAACAACCCCATTAGAAGTGCCTACAATAGCTTCATCCACCTTACCTATAGATGGAATTAGTGTACCCCCAAAGGAACTTATAATGAATAATGCTCTGACCTTGGTGCCATTCCATAATAGGTTTTATTTTACAGAGACTACTATAAAAATAATTACAACAGAAGTAATTGATATAGACCTCTCAGCTTCTGGGCTAGCAGATATTGATGACCTTTTCATTTTTCTTGAGGAAAAGTTTAGTAATGATGAAACTTATTATAAGAAGTTGATACAAAGGTTTACAATAAATTTTGAAGAAAGGGAGCAATAGGAAGATTTAAAAGAAATCCTAGAAAAGGCTTAGACTAAGCTCACTTATTTGAAAGAGAAGATCACTAAAATTCATGAAACAACTATGATTTTAATGGAATGTAGATCACCCTATAGGGTTTATGTAGTATACTTATAGGAAAGGTGGATTATATTTAAATATAATAAGATATAAAGTGATCAATCCTACATGGTATGTCCTAAATCTTTCTTTGAGGTCTATAGGCATTCTGACCTTGATATTTAGGCACAATTGAGTGATTTTTACATGCATTAGTATGTTGTGCCACATGAGACAAATTGGAATCCCAATATGTACCTAGGTGATGTCTAATTGATTTCCTCTACCTCATACATCCTCAATGAAATAATAATTAAAAAAATAGGTTGAGGAGTATCAAGAAAAAGAAAAAGAAAAAGAGGATACCATAATGATTAGAGGTGAATTTATTGATTCAAATACTATAATAGATGAATGGATTTCCTATATGAATACAAATAATCCACAAGCATGGGTCATAAATAAACAAGTAGAGGTCTCGAAACACTACTTGACCCTCATGGAGGGAGATGGAAAATAGATTTTTGTTTCTTGTCTGCACAGATGGGCAAAGATTTCAGACACCATGAAAATAAAAGAGCCTTATTCCCCTTAGAACCTTAGAGAGGCAATACACAGAGTA
>JARHVA010001135.1:2915000-3195000 GCA_037957365.1 Torreya grandis
TATATAAATATAATATATTAAATAATAAAAATAATTATATATATGATAATAATAAAATTATTATTAGTATTATTGTTATCATATTCATATATATATATATATATATATATATATAATATCATATAATAAAATACTAATACAAAGTATAATATTTTTATTTATATATATAAATTTGTATAATATTTAATAAATATATTATTAATATGTTAATAATAATATGATAGAATAGTGGAGGATAGGGAAGGTAAGGAAACTATCAAAAAATAAGATGTTCAATAAGAATCTTTCTCCATTTGAATGGTGAGATATCTATAACATTCTATCAATCAGTAAAAGGGAAATGATAATTTCCATTCTAAATTGATCTTAGATAGCCAAATAATATCATTTTTCATCTACTATGATAATTAATTTGATAGTGAAGTTTAATTAATTTGACACAAGGGTATTATTTATGCTTTTAAAATTAATAATAACTGTCAATGTACACTCATTCTCATTACACAATCCCCTTTAACAAAACATCAACTCTCATCCCTCCTGGTGTAACTTGCATCTTTGGGGAAATTGTTAGCATAAAGATTAATTGAGAATGAATAGGTTGAACCATAGTGATAAAATGTCTCTTTTTAATCATTAATTATTTCACTACAAAAAAATACTATGTTTAAAGGTTGGTATGCTAGTAGATTCAGTTTATTATAAAGAGCCCTCAATTTTGAGTTAATTTATAAAATTTGTGTGGAAATATTGGCATGATGATATATAGTCTCCTTGTTTGGATAATCATTTTTTTTAAGTCTTCTTCTATTTGAAAATTTAATATCTGTTCCATCAATTTTGATTTGTCATGTTAGTCATGTCCTATGGTTTTACCTAGCTCTTATATTGGCACCATTTAATTCATCTTTATAGGATTTTTCATCACCTTGATTAGCATTTATTAGCTTCTATCTAGGTAATCTACTTGTGCACCAAATTTAAGATTCAAACAAAATATTGTCAAAGAGATAATGAAAACCCAAAGATAATGACACCAATAGGAAGGGATAGAAAAGGTAAATCAGAATGTAGTGTGCATGCTTACCATCATTTTTACCTTCTCATAGCTCTGATTCAAGATTTGTATGCTTGAATATGATTGTTACAATGCTTGGAGATTATTAACAATGGATTGGATAGGCTTGATAGATGACTTGCTTGTGTTATGCTTTCACTTATTTATTCATTCATTCATTCCTTCATTAGCTTGAGCAAGTGAGGGTGTGTTGTTTTTATAGATTCATGGAGGGAGATCTTATGGTCCAAATTTGAATTTTGGGCCATCAAGATCTAAGGTGGAGGATTTTCCATGGAATTTTTAATTCCATAGAATCCTCTAGAATAGAGAATTCTATAGGAAGAGCGCTAGAATGGAGAGATTTCTAGAACTCTCTAATTCTAGAGATCTCTTCATAGGGTTTTAGGGGTTTAGGAAAGTCTAGTGTAGGGTGGTGGGTGGGTAGGTAGATTATTTTGGAATTTCTAATTGGAAAGTGGGATTAGGGGCGGGTTTAGTGGATAATAGGTTTTTTTAGAGATTTAAATATTAAGATTACTATTCCTAGGGATGTAGGAATACCTAGGGGATAGGCTAGTAGGTGGTTAGATGGGGTTATGGAAATTAAAAATTCCCATATAATAGATAATTAGAATTGGATTAGGCTAATGGTAGATTAGAGGGAATTAATGGAATAATGGGATGGGCTAAGGTTATTGAAATGTAGATTAATGGAAGGGGATATTAAATTTATGGATAGGAAGGGGAATTAGTGTTGACTAATAGGAATATTAGTCATCTATAATGGAGCGAGCAATTTTAGGTGTATACATTTTGCCCCTCTTTGAAAGGGCATTGTGAGTGAAATAAAGTGGAAGGAATAATGGTATTTAAAGCAAACCATGTCATGGGTGATTGTTAGTAGATGATATTAAGGGATATGATTCCCCCTTGAGGGGACATGTAGGGAAGGATGAGCTAGATGACCACTCAAAAGAAGAAACATGGGGTGGGATGCAATCGATAGACAAATGTTTGGGATGCCAAATGTGGGATAGAAGACTAAGAAGATGAGGTTGACATGAGTGCTAAGCTACAAATTGATAACAATGCCCATGGCAAAGACATATGCACAAGGAATAAAGGTGATGGGTGTCATAGTTGTAGACTTATCCTAAGAAAGGACACATGCATGGGAATTAACTATAACATGATGATGATATGATAGAAGGCCACAAGATTTAGATGTATCCCAATCAAGGACTCATACAAGGGAGAGCTATAGGCTAGGATAAGATGATTTGATAAGATATGATAGGTGTAGCTCAAGGCTAAAATTGATCAATATTATGATGATGATAAGAAAGAGTAAGGGATTGTGATCAATTAACCAAATAATTAGGATGATGCCCCAAGCAAATGATCATGTAAGAGGGTGATATGGGTTGATTGGGATTGGAGAGGATAGGAATCCAAGTTAGATTAGGTGGATGGGAAGTCTAGCTAGAGGGGGTGGGGGTTTTTATATAGGTCAATGGTGAGTTTGGGAGGTCATTTGCATTCTTTATTCACAAATATCTAGAGCTCGAGATGATAACCATGGACCATATTCCTCAATCTTTACATCATGGTGAGTGAGTTTGGATGTATTAGTGGGTGCCTGAGGTAGGACCACCAGTGAGTGTATATCTCATTCTCTATGTTTGTTGATTATTTTGGTCTTTTTAGGGTATAAAATAAATAGGGCATCATGAAATTACAATTGCATGACTATGAATTATGCCTATATTCATGATATTATAGATGTGAGTAACAAGATTGGGGTAGAAAATAGCAAGATTGCAAACTTGATAATAAGGGAGTAGAAATAATACTATCTTGCTACTAGGGAAGTAGTGGGATTGTAATCCCACTACTAGGGAATCATAGGATTGTAATCCCATGAGAGGGGAGTAGCGGTATTGAAATCCCACTACTATGGAATCATGGAATTGAAATCCTGTGAGAGGGGAGTATCAGTATTGTAATACCACTACTAAGGGTTACTTAGAAATATTAGCGGGATCATGATATAAGATAGGTGTGCAAAAGGATTGGGGAGGACTGGTTAGGGAGTAGATGTCTTTAGTCAAGAAATTAGGTGAAGTGGGTAGGATAATAGCAAGATGAGGTAAATAGAACAAATGAGGGAGATGAGTGGACTGATTATGTGTTCATGATGTAGGAACACTTAGACATACTGGCATCTCGATCAAGTTACCCAAAAGTACTCCATGCATCATTATAGTGAAGGACTATGGGATGAGGATGGATAGGAAAGTTTTGGTTTATGGTTCTTAGGGGGATATGGCTTAGGATTGATTGGTAGGATTAGGGCTTGGGAAGATTGTCAAGCATCTATGCAATCCACGTTAATGTTATATATTTATGAGATAATCTGATGGTCTTGATAAGGCCATGACATTTATATTAAAGATGCATAATGAGAAATCTATTTAAAATGGGATGAGCCATTCATAAGTATTTACTTTGATGGTCAACCCTTGCCATCCTTGTTCCCAAAATGTACAAACCTATAAAAAGTAAACTAATCAAAAAGACAAAATTTCATCACATTTACATCAATACCATAATCACACAAAACACACACACACAAGTTTAAACATTCAAAATCTTCTAGATGGTTACAAAATGGGGATGGAAGCCAAGGGTGGGGATGATGAAGAGATGGGAGTGATAATGGTTGAGCTATCCTTGGGCATATAAATTTAACCAAGTGTTGCATACATAGTCTAAAATACCTTAGGCCGATGTAGTTCTGGCTAATAGATGATGACGACGATGATGATGATGATGGTGACTAAAAAAATAGATGATAATGATATAGTGATAGATAACTTATTGTAGGTGATATGGGAACATAGTGCATATGATATATGGACAAGGTTTGGAAATAATGATGTATGGGCCCAACTAAGTGGCTTTGAATTTTCCCTTATTGTCTCTTTTTGCATTAGTGTTCTTCTAATTTTCCTTGAGGACCAGGTCACCTTCTTCAAACTCCTAAGCCTTAATCTTATTATGATATTATTTCTTGAGCTTATTTTTATATTCTCACAGGTGATTCAGGGCTTGCTATCATTTTTCATCATGTATTTCAAACTCTTGTAGGTGCTCTTGTTGGTGATTATGGTCAGTAATTATGCCTTATAATGAGAGATCAAGAGATGAGAACTCCACTTTGATGGGTAATATTGCTTCAGCTCCATATACCAAGGCATAGGGGGTGGCTCCTATGGGTGTGTAGACATTAGTGTGATAGGCCAACAATGTTGGATATAAATGAATATGCCAATCATGCCAAACTTGATTGACTATCTTTTTCAATATTTTGATCAGGGTCTTATTGGTTTCTTCTACTTTTTCATTTCCTTAGGGATAATATGGGGAAGATAAATGTTGCATGATGTGGTACTTTAGACAAAGGGCCTCAACAAATTGATTCTTGAAAGACTTGCCATTGTTTGAGATAATATTGGTGGGAATGCCAAAGAAGAAAATAATTTGATTAAGAATGAATTTAGATATCTGGAGGCCAGTTGTGTAAGTCAACGGCATGGCTTTTACCCATTTTGTAAAATATTATGTAGCTATGATAATAAACTTATGCCTATGTAAGGAAGTATGATTAATCTTGTTGATTAAATCAAGGCCCCATATAGAAAAAGGCCATGGTATCATGAAAGGATGCAGTTCTTGTGTTAGTACATAGATAAGGTTTCCATGCCTTTGATAGGCTTCACATTTCCACACATATTGACAAGCATCATGTTCCATGGTTGGCCAATAGTATCCAACTCAGAGGACCTTCTTGGCTAAGGCCATCCCATTAATGTGCCCTCTACAAATTCTAGCACGAACATCCTCAATTGCTTGAGATACCTCTTCCAAGGTCAAACACCTTAATAGGGTTCTATCATAGCCCCTTCAATAGAGTGTGCTACCTAGAATAGTATAACAAGCGACTTGATGGAGAAAATATTTTTGTTGATGGTGAGTGAGATCAGGGAGTAATATGTTTTCATGGAGGTATTAGTAGATGGCATGATACCAAGGGAGACTAGGATTATTAATGGTACAAATTTGTGCAGGAGCCAAAGAATGATGAGCTAGAGTGATCAATTATTCAATCAAAAATTGGCCCTCTAAAACTCTTTCAGGGAGATCAATGAGGGATCCTAGGGTAGCCATAGATTCATCTGCTTTGTTATTAGCTCACGATACTTGCTCAAATATGATATGCTAAAAATTTGTTTTTAATTGGTCAGCTAGTTATTTGTATGGGAACAACTTCTCATGCTTTATTTAGAACTCTTCATTTACCTATTTTATGATTAATTGAGAGTCCATGAATACTTATAAATGCTTGATGTTCGACTATATGGCAAGATGAAATCCTGCTATAAGTGCCTCATATCCTGAGATATTGTTGGTACAAGGGAATGTGAGATGAAAAGCCTTAGGAATGAGATCACCTTTTGGGGTGATTATTAGGATTTCTATCCCTGATCCATGAGTGGTGAGGGAGCCATCAAAATATAAATTCTAGCTTTCTGTCTGTGAGGTGCTCATAATGGATTCATCATAAAAATGATAGGTAAGTGGCTCAATCACTTCTAGTGGAGTTTTTACTAGTTAATCTGATATGACCTATCCTTTGATTGATTTCTAATGGATATATTTGATATCAAACTCACTAAGTAACATGATCCATTTTGCCACATGGCTTGTTAGTGCTACTTTGGATAGGAGATACTTTAAAGGATATATCTTTGCAATTAGGTGTACTTTATTGTTGAGCATATAATGCTAGATTTTTTGGGAGGCAAAGACCATAAATAAACATGTCCATTCAACTAGCATATAGTTTAACTCATATGCTATTAGGGTATGACTAAGATAATAAATGGCTCATTCTTTTTCTTGGTCATTATACTATGTGATTAAGGCTCCAATGACATAGGGAGTGGTGCATATATATAGTAATAATGGTTTATCTGGAACTGATGGAGACAAGATAGGTGGATGTGCCAAGTATTGCTTAAGATTCTTGAAAGCCTTATGATAATTTTCATCCCACTAATAGGTTGCTCTTTTCTTAAGAAAGTGAGTGAATGGATGACACTTATCGATATGTTGTGAGATAAAATGCCTAATATCTTGGATCTTACCTTAAAGACCACAAAGTTGTTTAATTGTTCATGAAGGTGGAATCTCAGTGATTGCTCAAAATTTTACTGGATCTATCTCAATACCTCTCTTAGAGATAATGAACCCTAGCAACTTTCATGATGTTATGTTAAAGACACACTTTTTGGGGTTCAAGCATACATTGTATTCTCATAGTCTTTCAAGGATATTATGAAGGACTACAAGATGCTTGGATCGTGAGTGAGACTTTCTCAAGATATCACCAACATAATCTTCTATAATATCATGCATCATGTCATGTAAGATAAGATTCATTGCTCATTGATATGTTACCCCTACATTCTTTAGGCCAAAAGGCATGACTTGATATCAAAACATGCCCCATGGGGTGATAAATGTTTTTTATGTTGGTCTTCAAGAGAAATTTTGATTTGATTATATCTTGAACAGCCATCCATGAGAGCCATCTCATAACTAGTAGTTGAATCTAAAATCATATCGATATTATGAAGTGTAAAATCATCTTTGGGGCATGCCTTATTGATGGCATAGAAATTAGTTCATATCTAAATCTTGCTATGTGGTTTCAAAACAAGGACTATATTAGATGTCCAATCAAAATAGTCAATAGGATGAATGAATCCTGCATCTAAGAATTTTTGTAATTCTTCCTTAACTAGCAATGCCACCTTTGGATGCATCTTTCACAATTTTTACTTGATTGGTTTAGAATTAGGATGGACATCAAGATGGACTACTAGTAAAGGATTTAACCCAGACATATCTTCATAACTCTAGGAAAAGACATCAATAAATTCTCTGAGCAAGGTAATGAGAGTTTCATGCTCTGATTGCATAAGAGATGCCCTTAATTTTGAGATCTTGGTTTTTTTTAGTTTCAAAATTTATTTCAATGACTTACTCAATGAGTGAGGGAGATTGTTCTAATAAATAAGGGGGTATTTGATTTTTGGCATGTCAAAGGTAGTAATTCTTGGTAACTCAGTATCAACATCTAGATAATCTTCTTACTGAATGGAACTTTCTAGAATGTGATCAAGTTTTTTAGAAGATTCCACTTCTGCTTTAGATTTTTCATCATCACTTCTTTTAATTAACAACTCTTGTTCTCTAAAATATGTTGATTCACATAGATTGATTGAGAATCCTTTCTTGTGGTCTCTAGATGGCATAAAATTCCTTGCCCCTAGGTATTCAAGAATAGCTTCATCAGTTTAAAATGTGTCAAAGGTGCAATCCTATTTGGCATCCTAGTCTATGAGGGAGGGATAATGGAGGGAGATGTCAATGGTGAAGATGGAGGTGTCAAAAAAGAGGTTAGTGGCAGCTAGCTCTTTGAATTGACTACAAATAGACTCTATTTCAATATCCTCATTAGGGAGAGTTTACTCTTTGGTCAAGATAGAATCCATAATGACATCGAGAGGGTAATCACCATATGGTTTGTACCCTAGACCATAATAAGATGAGTTATCTTGAATATCAATAGGCTCTATCTGACCCTGCTCTTGCCTACCTAGTCCCTTTCCTTTATAGTTCATGTTTTCCATCATGTGATAGAAAATAGGATATTTTTGTTGGGGTGAGATGAAGGTATGATCATAAAGTAAGACCCATGAATCATCACCATCTTCAATATGTTCATCTAATAAAAATACAACACTTTCAAAAGTCATGGGCCCAAATTGATACTTGGTCCAAACTTCCTTCATCATGGGGGAACCATAGCTTTAGGGAGACAATGGGAGATGACCAATGCAAAGGGTTTTATACTCATATTCACCACAACCTATGGATTTGATTTTTAACTTGGTAAGTTTAGGTGTTGGGGTAGATGTGGTGGCTAATTAATTAGGATAGACATATTTGGTAGCTTTAGGACTGAGGATGGAATTCTTAGTGCCTCAAGCTAATGATGGAGAAGGGGTTTGATCCATTTGACAACTATGATGGTCAATAATCCCTAGGATGGTGACTTCCATCCCTAAATGGGTGAACTTAAGACACTAATGAAGAGTGGATGGGATAACTTGCATTTTGTGAATCTAGGGTCCCCCAAGAAACATATTATATGGAAATTCCATGTTGACCACATGCACCAATGTTTGATGGACTATGGGCCCTACAACGATGAGAAGTTAAATATACCCAATAGATGATCGCTCATTGCCATCATATATTTTGATCATGATGAGATTGGGCCCCAAAGATGATTCAGATTACACCAAATTTTTTAGGAAGTCCATATTACATAGGTTAAGTGGTAATCCTCCATCTATAAGGAAACAAGAGACATGTTGATGGGAAATGGAAACCTTAATTTATAATGGGTAGTTATGATGAGGGCCAGCTAGTGGTAGATCTCAAGTGCTAAAGATAAGTTGTGGGGAAGGGGATAAATGAGCCACTAGTGCTTGAAACTAATTGGTGTTCAAGTTGATAGGTACCTGTAGGTCATTAAGCACTTGATTTAATATTTCCTTGTGCAAAGTGGATGTTTTTAGAATCTCCATAAGGGAAATTTGGGTAGGAATATTTTCTAACTATTGAATAATATCATATGACTTATCAAGCTTATTTGTGGCTTTGTTATAGGTATTCCCCCTTGGTATAGTGGAAGAAGTGGATGGCTATTGGGATGGTGATTTTATTTCACCTGCTCATAATAGTACAATGAGAGGTGGCCAAATTTATTTTCAAAACTAGAGAAGGAGGTTCTTCGAAGGTGGGAATTTGGTGAAGCTTGATGGTATTAATATAGTGATATGGCACATTATGATAATCAGTACATTTAGAAGAGGATGCTTGACCTTGGTCCTTTTGTGGTCTTTAATTCCTTTGTTCATGCTTTGGAAGAGGATATTTATAAATTCCCAATTGTCTGTTGCCTGATTGAGTAGGAGTGGGCTCTCCTTCCAACTCAATGTCACTTCTTTCAATCAAATATTATATATAGTGTTTGAATTGCATATAATTCTTGGTGTCATATCCCTTTACTCTATATAATTTAAAGTATTCATCATCATGATACCAATTAGGTTTGGGTTGACAATCATCGATAGGTTGAATCTCAGGCAAATTAATCATATTGGTTGTAATCAACTACTCTAATAAAATTGCCAAAGGGATACCTAGACTTATAAGAGGTTGCCTTCCTATATGGGGTCTTAGCTTTCCCCTAGGAACCTTGATAGAAGAGACATGTGATTATGGTGGGATCCCCTTTCTTTGAATATTTTGGACATGTTTCTCTTGTGGTTTAAAATATGTTACCCTATCTCCAACAAAATTCTTATTTTTGTTAAAGATCTTTGGATTATTTGAGAATGAGGTTCTTAAATTTATGGTGTTCCCATTATGAGAGAATGGCTTAATGGTTCCTTTTTCTATGAGGGCCTTTTCAATTTGCATCCCCTTTTCTATAATCTCATCAAAAAAAATTTCACATTATAGCTTCAACTGATATTTCAATTTTGTATTGAGATTTTCCACAAATATTTTTACCATCTCCTTCTCAGGTATGGTGCATCTTAATTGATTTTCCAATTTGTGCCATAGTTGTAAAAAATAAACCATATTTTCTCCATATCTTTATTTTGTGTTATAGAGGTCAATAATAGACACATCATGTTCTATGTTGAAGGAGAAATGTCTAACAAATTGCTCTATCAATTTCCCAAAATTTGAGATTGACCCTTTAGGAAGATGCATGAACCACTCTAATACTGGTCCTATTAGACTTTTAGGAAAAAGCCTTAATAGGTGGGCATATTCTTGTGATACTTCATGGCAAGCAATGAATAATTCTTGCATGTGATCCTTTAGGTCCCCCTTTCCCTTATATTTCTCAAATTTTGAAATCTCAAAGTGTGGAGGGAGTGGAACTTGTAGTATATTCTTATCCAAATGTGATGAATAAAAATCCTCATATTTGTATTTGAGGGCACATGATCTGGGGTCCACTTATTAGAGGGTCTCTTTCATCATCTTCTATTCTTGGGCAAAGGTAGGATACCTAAGAGGATTGAATGTTTGGTTTTGACTTCCTTACAAGATGTGGGTATGATGGCTATTATGAGTGGTATGATTCGTATGACTATTATTGTGGACATTATTGTTATTATTGCATTGATCTTGGAGGATAAGGTTAATTTGTTATGTGAGTTGGTCTAAGTGATCCTCAATGGTAGATTATCTCCTGTTAGCCTTAACATTTTGATTAATAAGGGATGGCTTTGGGTCACTTTCATCTAGGAATCCATGGTCTACTTCTTGTTAATCATTATATCATGGGGTTAATGGATGGTCTACATTATTTAGGTGGGTGCCCCCAATTTCCATATTTCAATTATATTTTTCTAAGAGATGACAAACACCTTCATTATTAAGGAGGTTATGAAGATGGTTGGTGTTGTAATTTTCCTCTTGTGGTGTAGGGTGTCACTATGGAAGTCCTCATATTCCTGACTTGGGTCTATGAGTTACCCCCTAGTATGGTCTTCTTGATTGAAACCTTGTCCTGGTAGAATTGGGCTTGGGTTTGGATAACCATGATGAAAGAAGATGAGGTGGGTATGAGTCACTATTAAATTTTGTTTACCTATTAAATTTTATCTCAAAAGATGAGACTACTATTGGTCAAGATGAAATTTTGATGGATAAGATAACTAGATACTATCAAGAGACCAATAGTTCTTTTAAGAGGTCAAACTAGCAAGCTTGATGATTGGATTAAATATCTTTGTTGACTAAAAATTTGATGGGTGCTCGAGACAAAATACACTTGATAAGTATAAAAGATAATGATGGGTGCTAGATTGATTTCTTATAAGGCTATGTTTAATGATAATTTTAAGTTGGGATGATGATGTGTAGAAAGGAGAATAACCACCAATAGTTTGATCTTTTATATTCAACCAAATAGTCAAAGGAGGAATTAGGATGGGATACAATTAAGAAGGTGTATGGATAAGGGACTAGGTATTAATGATGGATAATGAAGGACACTTTGTCATATCACAAGGAGAAAAAGTGATAACCAAGTGGTACTAGGATATAGAATAGGTCAAGATGTTGATGATGATTATATGGGAGATGTGGATGTCTAAGTACAAGGGGTGATGTCAATAAAAATGATATGGTAATGGTCAATACTATGGTGTGATTAGAGGATAAGGCAAGGTCAAAGTGAGGTGTGATTTATTATGGATGAGGTGGTCTTATGACAAGTCAAAGATATACGAGATGATGATTAGGTGAGGATGTACAAGATGATGGGGTCTGACTAGGACGGGATGAAGATAAGATAGTATGTTATATGTAAAATAATGTACAAAAAGATGACGATACTTATATTGACTCATCCCCTTGTGTGTGTGTGTGTGTACATACATACATATATATATATATATATATATATATATACATATATATATATATACATATATATATATATATATATATATATGTATGTATATATATCTATATATATATGTGTGTGTGTGTATATATATGTGTGTGTGTGTGTGTGTGTGTATATATATATTTATGTATATATGTGTGTATATATATATGTATATATATATATATATATACATACATACATACATATATATAAACATACATATATATATACATACATATATATATATACACATATATATACATATATATATACACATAGACACACACACACACACATATATATCTATACATACAAGGGGATGAGTCAATATAAGGATAATATAGGTGGATGATGGTTATGAAATATGGATTATGTGGATAAAATAAGAAGATAAATGGATGATAGACGTGAAAGGTGGACTAAATGTAGATATAATAGTATGGATGGAGGGATGAATAATAGATGTGGGGAATGGACTATATATGTAATAAAATATGATGACTTAAGGATACGATGGGTAAATTAATGGATATAGATGTGAGAAATGGACTATATGGATAATAAAGTAATTAAGGGGATGAGACGATATAAGTATAAGATGGGTGGATAAATGGAAGATGGGTTATGGGTAATAAGATGTGATGTAAATGGGGATGTTCTAAAATAGGTAAAAATGAAAATTATATATGGTTATGGATGGATGTGAATACTAGGTGGATATAGGTATGAGATGAAAATGTGAAGGGAAATATGCGATGAGGAGAGTGGGTGGAAAGGAGATAATCACTATATGTGGGATGACACTAGGATTATAGGGAATGAATGTGCTATGAAGTGAATACGATGTGGTCAAAGATATGAAATGGGACTAGATGTTATGGAATGGATATAAATAAGGGAATTCTTATGAGATGGATGAAAGTATGACAATGTCTACAAAGAAAGATGTGAAGAGATGGTGGTGCTAAGTGAGATGAATCCTATGTGGTGGGGGTGGGATAAGAGAGTGAAAATGATATGGATAAAAAGATGTGGGGATGTGGGATGGTTCAAAGGGATATGACAAAAATGATAGTGGATACTAAGTGTTATGGGATGGGTGGTGCTACTAATTAGATGTAGAATAATGGGATATTATAGTGTGACTATGTAGAAGATAGGGTATATGATGGTCAAAGATATAAAAATGATCAAGGAGAAAGGGATGATATTAGGATGAGTGTGGAAAGTGATATGGAATGAAAAGAGGGTGGATTAAGGTAAAAAATTTACGGAGCGAAGAAGAAATATGATGAGATATGGATAGTCAA
Source organism: Torreya grandis (assembly GCA_037957365.1). Lineage (NCBI taxonomy): Eukaryota > Viridiplantae > Streptophyta > Pinopsida > Cupressales > Taxaceae > Torreya > Torreya grandis. The sequence continues at coordinate 2,927,986 of JARHVA010001135.1, forward strand.
GATGAGATGATGATGGGATGATGGAAGTGATCCTATAAGTTTTATAAGGTATGCACACAAAATATATAGGTATGGATGACTTGAATAACAAAAAAATAGGCTTTATCACAACACATAAACAAATCATGCACATATACAAACCTAATTAGTAAACCATATGGGAGTGTAATGTAATGTCCACACCATCTAATAGCTACACAAGTGAGGTTGTAGGCCGATGACCCATTACAAAATCAATTGAACCCTCTCAACCTTGCTTATTCCTGATGGTCACTTGGGTGCTGATACTAATGTCGATAGTGGAACACATATTATGGTTTTAGGCTCCTATTATAAGGTTTACACAAGGATCTAAGGAGTCCCATATATACACAAAGGTATGATGTGTCCCAAGTCCATATAAGATACTATCTGATTGCCTTGGGTATATGCACTTAATCATCCCTCACTCTATGGAACCCTTTATGGGGAATTTTGCTTAAGCCTTAAAGACAATGCTTTATTTATATTTATACTCTACTAGAACACAGAGTGTGGTTAGCATATGGTGGTGAAATTCATGTTAATAACCCCTAAAGACTAAGCCACATGCATTGTGATGAAAACCACATCACATGCTATCCTAGGGAAGGTTTATACAAACAAGCAAACTCATGATATAATTAATTAACCATTCTAATTACCTATGTGAGCTTTACATAATACAACAAATTATGTACACACAAACAAACAAAGTATACACACACACACACACAAGGATCAATCAAAGCTAATGATTAACTACTAATGATAATGTAATAATTATGAAAAATATTTAATCAATAATGATCAAAATACGAACCCCCTTTTCTTGCAACACAAAGGTTAGAATTCCACTAAGGGTGCCTTAAGAGTCTAGCAAGACCTGTAAAATGGTCAATTTTTTTTGAAACTACAATACTGCTACTACATAGAGCAATATCGCTATTAACAAGATAATACTACTACTAGGAAAATTATGATATTACATAGATTAATTTATGATCCTAAATTGAGCTAAAAAGTACTAGATCAGACTTTTACAGACTAAAAATGATTACATGGCTTCATTTTTAATATAATTATTGATATCAAAATTATCTAAAATCTAAAATTAAATTCTAAAATAAAGATGTTCAATATCACTACTCAAAATAACAATCCTGCTACTTACAGGATAATCCCACGACTGTAAAAGTAGTGGTATTGTCTACTTTGGGTAGACTCTAGCAATATTCTTTTGGATGTTATAGACCCTACAAGAGCAAATCACCCTCAATCAATTTGGATGTTCTCTACAAAATAGAACTTGAATAGAATGCTAGAGTAGCAACAGATGAACATGGAATAATTTTGACCTAGGTATACCAAAAAAAATACTTCTACTACAAACTACAATACCGCTACTTATAGTGCAATACCACTAGTCTCAAAGTGGTAGGATTGTTCAAACTAAATTAAATCTCCTAATAATGTTCCTTATTTGCTTCTCTTTTGTAGATAGGTTAGATAGAAAAATATAGAGAATATATAGAAGCAACAAGCAGCTCAGAGTAACAAATTGTATAGGAGGTAGGACTAGGGTGTATAATACCATGACTGAGATCAATAATACCACTATTTTCAAGATAATACCATGACTATGAAAGTAGTAGGATTGTTGAAAGGGATGTTGATGACCCTCTGGTAGTTCTTCAGGGAATAATGTCTTTCCTACACACCAAAAACAACACACTTGATGAAACTATAGGGTTAATCCACTAGCTGTCTGAATGTGAAAAACTTTAGGTTGTAATACTGCTACTGGGAATAACAATATCGCTAATAGCAGAGCAATACCATGAATTTAAAAGAAGTGTTATTTTTAAAAACTAATGAACTTGACTTTTAGTTGTAATATCACTACTCAGAATGATGACCCCACTATTAACAGAGCAATACCAGGACTTGCGAAGTGGTGGTATTATTCAAACCTAACACCCTACTAAAACCCTGATTGCAAATGGTTTAACTTGCAATACTATGATTATTTTTAATGATACTACTACTGTAATACCATGACTTGTAGATCAATACCACTATTCTCAAAAACATGTGAAAACTTCAAAATCCATGATTGATTCTCTTCCAATTGGCCCTGCAATCATCCAAAATGCTTCTAGCAAGAGTGTTAGCCTAAATAAGGGAGGTTGGTCCCACTGTGGTCTCCAAAATGTGTACTAAATTTGGGCTTCAAACAAAATATTTTCAAATAGATAATGAAAACCCAAAGATAATGACACTAATAGGAAGGGATAGAAAAGATAAATCAGAATGTAGTGTGCATACTTACCATCATTTTTACCTTCTAATAGCTCTGATCCAAGATTTTTATGCTTGAATATGATTGTTGGATTGCTTGGAGATGCTTGACAATGGCTTGGATAGTATTTATAGATGACTTACTTATGTTATACTTTCACTTATTTATTCATTCATTCATTCATTCCTTCATTAGCTTGAGAAAGTGAGGGTGTGTTGGTTTATAGATTCATGGAGGGAGATCTTATGGTCCAAATTTGAATTTTGGGCCATCAAGATCTAGGGTGGAGGATTTTCCATGAAATTTTTAATTCCATATAATCCTCTAGAATAGATAATTCTAGAGTAAGAGGGATAGAATGGAGAGATTTCTAGAACTCTCTAATTCTAGAGATCTCTTCATATGGTTTTAGGGGTTTAAGAAAGGCTAGTGTAGGGTGGTGGGTGAGTAGGTAGATTATTTTGAAATTTTTAATTGGCAAGTGGGATTAGGGGTAGGTTTAGTGGATAATAAGTTTTGTTTAGGTATTTAAATAATAGGATTAGGATTCTTAGGAATGTAGGAATACCTAGGGGATAGGCTAGTAGGTGGTTAGATGGGTTTATGAAAATTAAAAATTCCCATATAGTAGATAATTGGAATTGGATTAGGATAATGGTATATTAGAGGGAATTAATGGAATAATGGGATGGGCTAAGGTTAGTGAAATGTATATTAATAGAAGGGGATGTTAGATTTATGGATAGGAAGGGGAATTAGTGTTGACTAATAGGAATATTAGTTAGTTCTAATGGAGTGAGAAATTTTAGGTGTATACACTACCCTTTGGATGGTTTTTTTGACTTAATGAGTTCTCCACATGAACTTGCATTATTATATATAGTTCACTTTGGTAGTAATAATAATGGTGATGAAGAAATCCCACAAGTTTATACATAAGGTCTTCCACGAGGTAATGTACTCCCTTCTCAAGATAATCCTATTGATGTTTTGCTTGATTTCATTTAATTTGATAAAGCATGCTAATGGATTTAATCCCATACCCTTATTTGTTACATTGTGGGATTCATCCCTTATGAATCCATGCTCAAGAGTTTTGTACATGCTCAATGGTAGATCCATTACATAAATATTCTTTCTGTGAAAAATATTACAAAGGGATTCTTCTTTTTTAGATTTGAAAACGTAAAACTTTGCATTGCTATACACAAACATGGCTTGTATTCTGTTAAGAGATTTTTGCTTGTGTTTTTTCCTTGTACCCATGATTTTTTTCTCCAACAAGGGCAAGCTTAAGATCTAGATTTGTGTAGAGTTCCTTGGTTAACCTATGCCATTTTGACCCTTTCTATAACAATTAGTTAAGGGTTTAGGTTGTCTCATTTATTTCAAGAGTGAAATATTTTACATTTCTAGACCCCAATAGTGTGTCTATATCATAATTAACTTCACACAAGACCTACATGAGATTATTTGTATTTAAATTAGAGGGAAATGTTTCACCCATTGGGTCATGTATATAAACATTCCCAACACCCTTTTTTGATGCCAAGTTCTAGACCATAAGATCAAATATTATTTGCTCATGGCAGTTATGAATCCTCTAGCCAAAACCATGACTAAACCTACTCAACCCCTTATTGGATATTATGATGGATCATAGGTGGTGGGTAGTTAAAATAATAAAACTACCCAAAATAACAAGGCACCTTTTTCTATCCCTATGTTTACCATGACCACTATTGTGACAAGCCAACAACTCATTATCCAATCGCCAATTATTCAAGCTCCTCAAGTAAACCCTAGCTTAGTTTTGAAAAGTACTCCAAAATATTCCAATGGGATATTTTAAGTTATAAGAGTATTTAACTCTTAGTTTATCTTAAATTTAAATCATAATATTTAATGTCATAGAATTTACATATCATAGAGTTTAAAACCTAGTAAATCTCCCCTCTACCCTCATCACTAAGGTATGTGTCATTCATGAAACCCTTTCCTTGGAAAAAAATTACAAAGATTTCTTACAGAATGAGTGGTGACCTATTGTGGACACATAACATCTTTCCAAAATTTAACACAGTAATTTCTTGAATAGCCACTTTGTGATGCTTGTGTTAAATCTCACCTTGTTGAGATATAATTAAAAACTTGCAAGACTTTTATGATCACATAATATGATGATTTATTTATTGTTCAATTTATGCTTGATGTTTACATGATCCTTATGTTAATATTTACTTTTGAGTATTATCTTTTGGATACCTGTACCTTTTAATGTCATTTTCATGGTTGCATGTATAATTAAAGGATGAACTAGGCCAAAGTGTAGAAGAGTTATGTTAACTAGCCTAAAATAATGATATATAGGTATAAAAGGGTAAGATATAAGAAAGAGCCATAAATCTCCATTATTCCCATGTTTATTTGTTTGTGTTATGGGTTAACTGTTATTGTACTACTATGAGTAGCCATCATTAGCATTTAGCCAATTTTACATGTTGTTTGTTGCATATTGTTAGCATTAGTTGATATACTTGTTAGGGAATGTGTTGTGAATAAGTTACAAAGAATTGGGTCCTTGGTCTCAACATTATTTTTTACAAATTGACCCATGTTGTGAATAGGACTTGTAAATTTAACTGTTTACTTAAAACCCTTTACTAAGGCCATAGTAATGTTTATAATTGAAAATCATGTGTGACTCAAGGCAATGGATTTAATCATGAAATTAGACCTTGGTCTAAGTCAGTGTGATTGATTAAAAGCATGGTTTTTATTAGACCTTGATTAGGTCAAGGTTTATGTATTAACATTTGATTAAAACATTGATTACATATTGGAAACATAATGATTAAGACTTTTTGGTCAAAATATTAGACTCAACATAGAGATAATAGAGAAGTTAGGGCATGAATCAAGGAGGTTGAAGAGAAGATGGGGGAGGAAAGATACATGTTTTAGACCCTATATCCACAAGAGTAATAATATTGTTATTTTTTTCATTCATGATGCCTAGCCGTGATGATGGCATTGTAGAGAGCATCTTCCCCTATTTTAATATGGGGTTTTTTTGGTGAATGAAATACATATAGCTAAAATAGGAAAAATAAAGAAATATACAATTTGAGGAGGTAAGGAGATGACTAGAGGAAACATAATTATGTTCTTTATATCCTTTACTTTTTTCAAAATTAAAAAATTAAAAAAATAAAAAAATCTTTTCATTTACTCCTCATATTTGTTTCTCTTGCCATTTGGAGGTATGTTGTAAATAAAATAATAAAAAATGATAGGGTATAATTTAGAGAAAATTTAGAATGAGAGTTATGAAAAACCTAGGTTTTTAAGTGACCCCCATCCTCCCTTTTTATTCTCCTCAATAGACCTAAGATTATTACTGCAAGTTATTTCCTTACTTCCCTTAATGAGAAAGGCAGAGTAAATTCATTGTCTACCTTGTAAAACCCTAGTTGTACAAGGTAGAGTTGTATTCGCTTTTCCTATAGATGGTGTTATAAGTGAAGAATTTATTAATGTGACTTTTGAATGGTTTTATTGGCATGTTTCCTATGGTATGATACTCTGATTTCATGTTGTCATTGGTTTTTGGTGAATTAACTAAAAAATTTCTTGTGTGTTGTAAAACCTTGACTCAATGGTGGAACCAAGTTATTCTTACATGTTACTCTTTTGCACATGTATATATTTGTGCTCTTTTTTGGAGAACTCTTATAATATCACAATCGATGGATGGGGTGGTAATGGCCACCGATGGTTGGGCTCATATTACTCCCCCTTTTTTTCTTAGTGATTGAAAAATATAATTCTAAATCATTGGTTCTATGCTTGAAGGTTTATTATCATATGAAAATTTGGATTTAGTGGAATAAATGTTTGTTGAAGGGTGGAAATGACCTTATGAGGAACTATATCACTATTTTTTTTATCATGTATAATCTAAAATGACTTAAATATTATTAGTGTTCATTTATATTGTGCTTTACTCCTTGATGTAGCCATATGAACTATGGTGTATAAGTCCATTACTATCTATGGTAGCACTAATTTATAATTTGTTTGAAAACTCAATATGGGATGATTTATTTAATAACATATATTTATTATCTAGTATACTATGGTTTCATTATTTTTGGATGTGAGCAATGAATCCTTGGTATATGGTGATGTGCTTCATAACTTCTATAAAGTTTTGTTAATGTAGTTATGTTTAAGACCACTTTTTTTGAGTGTGTTCTTTTTATGATTGAGTTCAATCCTAAGCATTAACTCAACATTTTTAGTCATGACTTTGTTTATGTTCTTGATATTTGTAGTTTAATTTTAGACTTTTTAATATAGTCTTGAATTGATACTATCAATATTTTAAATAATATGGTAAGACTCATTTTTAGTGTGAATTTAGGTTGACCCTCTAAGTAATATGAATATTCAATACTAAATGTTATGTTATAGTGTGATATTAATTATTAATGAATTATTAGTCTCTTGTAATCTAAATACTCTGTTGATAGATGGATTTTGATGTTGCACTCTTATTTTACACCTTGTTTAGCTACATGCCTATGCACACTAAAGTTATATCTATCAAAAATTAAAATTAATTTAAGTAGTTGAGACACAATGTAGATATATAATAAGAACAATGAGATTAGTTAGTTGCATTTCCAATTTCATAATTGATGATTATATTACTTTAGGGGAAGTTTACTTCTTTAACCTTGACCATTGTTACAAAATAGATACTTACATCAGAATTTATGTTTAAATTTATGGATAAAATTATTTATGAGTATGCAAGGCACACACATAGGGCTAGATGGTTGGACAAAAATTTAAAGCTAAGAAAGGAAACATTCTCACTTGATTTGATTGTTTCAGTAGTTGACTTTGTTGAAATTAAACATTTAAAACACAAATAGAAGTTTAGTCATAGTATTAAAAATTATCATAAGTTGACATATTCATGCATATAACATTCATACATGTACTTGATAGTATAGAGAAAGATCAAAAAATATTAAGGAAATACCATTTATATATTAGTGATGACTAATGCCATTGTACATAGTACGTGGAAGGCTCTTTTGATAAGTTATATGGAAAATTGAATTAGAATAACATTATATCAGCATTAAATTTAGTCAGACAATTTCACATTGCAATTTAAGAATGAAAAAATGTTTTATTGGTTGAGCAAGTTACACATTACCATTGATGTAGAAAATATTTAGAGTTTCACTGAGGCTGGTCATGGAAAATGGGAGCATGATGGTGATCGAGCATGTGTAAAAAGATCCATTACAAGGGAGGAGTTGAAATTTGAAGAGGATATTAATTTTATTGATGAAAAAACTATGGTTGAATGGTGTAATGAGAGCATGTGCCATGGTGCTGAAGAAAATTATATTGTTCATAAACATTTTTGGTTAATGCATGAAGAACATTTGGCAAACTATAAGGATTGCATGACTATAATGGGCTCAACTGAGCTCCACTCATTTTTCATCTCAAATGCAAGTTCTTGGAATATTTATACAATAAAATTGGCATGTTTTTGTTTTACATGCATGGAATTTATTTGGAATAAGTGTGAGTCACAAGAGTGGGTGGATAACTACAGTTGTAGAACTCTAATTCCAATCAACACATATTAGTTTCCACCAACATTGTAACTTACAGATATGACATCATCATGTGAATTTGACCATGTATCTAATCTAGTGCATCTAGGTAGAAGATTAATCATTATGTATTATTTATCATCATTATTTATCTTGATAGTGTCATTAAAAATTAATTTTATGATACAGGGCATGTTTTTTAGTTATTGAAGATGAGGATAATGAAGAGGTAATAAATTACTACTTATGTCAGTGTGTAGATGGAAAGAATAAATATACTTCCCCGACTATATATGGATAAAACAGTTTTACCAAAATATTTTTGATTTTTTATGTGGTATGTGCATGAATTTCATTTTTAATTACTTACTAATAATTTTATGTAGGTTAGTATTGTAAAATAAATTTCCACCTTCATGTAGTTGGCACTATTAGTAAATAATTTCATATTCTTAAAGATAAAAGAAGCTTACTAAAAGTAATTGGTGTTTTTGCACTCTTGAACAATAGTGAAAATGTGCTTATGGGTGAAATTAGACATCACGGTAATTGGATCATGTGTAATTTATCTATATAGATGTCATTAGAGTGATGTATTTTCATGTGGGGATCCTAGAGGTAGAAATTCTAGTAATAATTCAAGAAGTTCTCTTCATTTCCAAAATATTACATTTTAGGACTTGTTACTGCAAATTATCCCATAAATTTCTCTCAAAGTTTATACCATCTTGATATAAGGTGAAATTAAAGTGATTTAACATACATAGGATCTTATAATTTTTCCATACGAATTATAATTTATGTTTTACACATATTTGAACTTAGGCTAATAATCTACTTTTTTCTTATGTTAGTAGGGACATTCTTAAGCCTAGAATGGGTGGTGGGTTTGTAAATCAATCATGATGGGAGGCCAAGAACTTGGTCCTAGATTTTATCTTCCCTTTTAGATGTGTTACCAGTGTCATTTTTTATCCAATAATCACCATAAATGGAGTTATCCAATTGTAGCTTCAATTTTGACAACATTTATTGTCACTATTTCCACACTCTTGAATAGTAGTGAAAATGCACTTCTGAGTAGAATTAGATGTTATGGTCATTTTAAAACATGTAATTTTCCTATCAATATGTTATTGGAGTGATTTATTCTCACTATGGTATCCCAAAAGTAGAAATTCTAGTTGGAGCTCAAGAAGTTATCTCTTCACTACCAAAAAGTTACATTTTAGGACCCATTATTGCAACTTGTGCCACATATTACTATCAAAGTTTCTAATAAATTAGTTTAGGTTGTAATTATTTGGATTTAAATGTACACAAAGGATCTTAAATTTTATACATATGACTTATATTTTTCATTTAATGCACATCTAACTTTAGGCTAAAACTCAACATTATTTTTGGTGTTGGAAAGGGTGTTCTTGAGCCCAGAATGGGTGGTGGGTTTGTTGATCGGGCATGATGGGAGGCCAAAAATTTGTTTATATACATTGTCCACCCTTATAGATGTGTTTTTAGTGCCATTTTTAGCCAAAAAAACTAAAAATTGAGTTCTCCATCTACAACTTTAACTTTGACAACATTTATTATTAGTGTTTTTGTGCTCCTAAAAAATAGTGAAAATGCACTTTTTTGTGAACATAGACATTATGGGAATTGTATAATGTGTAATTCACCTATCTATATGTTCTTGGAGTGATTTATTTTCACCTAAGGATCTCAGAGGCTAAAATTCCAGTTGGAGCTCAATAAGTTATCTCTTCACTACCAAAACACATATATGACTTGTAGTTGTATGTGAATACATTTAGTTTTCTCAATTTATATAATGAATAAGGAATGTGATTAAAGTGACATAAATCCACTTAAAATATCCCATTTATCCACAATCACACACTTTATGTTTGTTCAAATTTTGACTACTTACTCTCTTTGTGGCCAATCTTAAACTCTTTAGGCCTCTTCAAGGATCTCCGTCAGGTCTCTGAAACTATAAGTTTGAATATTATATTTTAGGCATGACTACCTATTTGAATGAATAATTTTTTTTATATTGTATTCTTAATTGTTTTTAATTTAATTTTTCTTGTCAAATAAATTATCTTTTTTTATTGGTTCTTTTAAGAGCAATGATATCATTCCTGAACTATAATATCTCTAGTTACAAGTTCCTTTACCTTTTGATCCTAGTTATTTCTTACTTTCCCTTAAAATAAACACATCCAAATATGTCATTTTAGAGCCAAATCTAGTATAAAAACAAGGTGATTACCTTGTCTAATCTATGACCAACCTTAATTACCTATGATTTATCCTCAAATGATCTCTCATTTCCTATTTAATATACCTTTCAAACTTCCTTCTTTTACATCAACCATCTCTTTTGTCAAATTTTTACTTTTATTACTCTTTGTTCTTAAGCAAAACATTGTCTTATCAGACCCAAGAGTATAAAAAATAATATAATTTACATCTTATAGACACTTAAAGCATTCTTAGAAAGGTTAAAAACTTATTAAGTGAAGGCAATTTACTGAGGGTTTAAATCCTTTTGGGAAGGCAAGGTAGTCTATGTGTGAGTTATTCAGTATGTTTTGAAGAAATATTAAACTCTATACCTCATTTTATAGCCAATACATTAGTTTGTAGGTTATGTGTAAATCTTAGAAGACATAATTTTGAGTTATTTCTAAAAGAGTGATAGATAAGGAAGGTTGAATTTGCGTATGGAGTAGGAAAACATTCTAAAGTGGGGATAGAGACTTAAAAATGCAATTTGAGGTTAAGACCCATAGAGAGGATTAGGATCTATTGAATAAAGTTACAAGCCATAGGTCTAATAACAAAGACATAATAGAATTATATTCCACTACTAAAATGACATTGTGAAATGACCAAAATAAGTAACCCAATACTAGAAAGTGGTTTTAAATTCATAAATTTACAAGTCAATCCAATGAAAAGTTTTGGGATACAAAACTAGGTACTTGCATAGCTTGAATAAATGGGTATAAGTACTTTAAAACTAGATAAAATAATATTATGTATCAATGGTCAAACATTGCATAGTAATATAAGTATAAATAATGTTTAATTCTCAAATGTGGATCAATGTTCAAACATTACACTTCATTATTGATAATGGAAGTCAAAAACACCTCATTGCTCATAAAATAGTTTTAATGTTTAACTTGTCACTAGTGCCTCATAATAAAACCATAATTCATTATATGATGTAGTGTAGGATCTATGTAGTTTTAAAATAATAAAAACCATAAAGGCATACAAAATAATAACATGGTAGAATTTCATGTGAATTTCATATAGGCATACTATGTCAATAATACCTGCATTTCCAAAAAGACATACAAAAATTACATCATCTAATAACATAATATCTAATGTTGAGTAAATATCATCTACGCATATAATGCAAAAAATATGTATATTACCATATAGGCATACAAAAAGGTACATCATCTAAGACATCTTAATCATCAAATACTCTCCCTCTCTTTTCCTTCCTCAAATAAGACTCTCCCTAGGTGCCCTACTTGTAGATGTATATCCCTTTAATGCCTTATATTTCTCCAAGATTTGACTGCATGTCCTACACTCATAGCTCCCTTGTAGCTAAAATTTTTTAAATATAAATATTATTAGATAATTGATGTATTATATGTAAAAATAAGTTAAGAAATTAATTTTAAAATAGAATAAAAAATTCATTTAGACATGCATTTAATACAATCTCATGGTCTCGCTCAATTTGATTCTGACATTCAACTAGGTCAATGATAATTTTAGATGCACGAATAGGCATGTGAAATGAGGAAGAAACATGAAGAGGTGCCATAGTAATTATCAAAATTGGATCGTTAGATGTCATCTAACAACCCTACATATACAATACATTCACATAAGTTATATTTTCCCAAGTATGTAGTAAACTTATTAAAATAAATATATTTATACAATCCAAAATTACAAGTTAATATGTACCTCTATGAGTACTTTTATGGATAACATTGTAGTAGTAATGCCTATGTCAATCTTGGCTTATAGTTATGGAAGAGTGTATACTCTACTTATCAACTAAATAAATAATGTCACATAGATTTATATAAACTATTGAAGATATATGGCAAATGTTTTTCCTTTATCAAACCAAATATGTATTTAATAGAAGTGTACTAGAATTTTGAGATTACTGATAGATAAATTTAACTTAACTAAAATACAAATATACATAGAGTATAATATTAATTCAAAATTTTACCTCTGTATATGTAAATGGTGTTGTACTAGCATAGACAAATGTAGTAGTAGATGGCCCACTAGTTGGCTCCATAAATGTAAACATAGGCTGAGTGAGGTCAAATAATTCAGTTGTAGACTATGATGATGAAGGCATTATCTCTTCTTAAAACATACAAAATTACATATATATTATTCAATTTAAGTTTAAATTAATTGTTAGAATTTAAATTGGCAAATATGACTTAAATTTAACATTAAATTTAAATAAAATATACTTGCATGTGTGTGCCAAAAACTCATCACTAAAGAGTATATCATCCAAGCCCTCTAAAGCACCACCATAATAATCTAAATATCCATTACATATAGCAACATAATATCTATAGGGGTGGGGTTTAGTATGCACATTAGGTGGAATATCTTTAGCATCAGTCTCTAAAAGTCTACTCATATACTGAGTTAGTGCATCAATAAGTGCACTAAGCACATGCAGAGTGTTGATCTCCATGAACTCCTTCACTAAAAATGGAATCTTAAGATGAAGTATATTTTGGGTAGGGACCCTTATAGGCCAATTAGGTGCATGACATGCACTTGGTAGATCCTGCATAGAGCCTTTCCCTCGACCTTAAAACTCACCATAGTTAAAATAGTTTTGAATTTCATTGAGGAAAAAATCACATTAGATTTTTATAAAAAAATAAATTGGGACCTCATGGTTGTTACATGATGGATAATCAAACACCATCCACCATCGATCCTATAAATTGGCTTTGATCACATTATTTTGGCATTGATGGATTGAGAAACATTTAACAATTAGTTAAAATAGTACACTACTGGCTGTGTCAATGAATAAGGTACAAATTTTATATTCTATTATTTCTTTGTTCTTAATCTCAAGTGATGATAATTTCTCATCATAGTAAGTCTTACACCTATCCCTATATGATTCCCATATATTAGTTTGACTCATTGCCAAGTCAACTTAATCTAATATCCACTATAGGATATTAGTTAGATAGGTTTGGTGGGTGTTGGTGGAAGTAGGGTCCCTCATTCTCCTAATTATTTGGTCAATTTCAATTTTTTTCCATTATGTGTGCATCTAAATCCTCTTAAATACCTAAGGGAACTTGTGGAACTGTAAGAGGGATAGGAGGGTTAGGTTTAGGGTTAGGAGGAAGGTTAGCATGCTATCCACTTGCACTTGAGTGGGTTGTTTAAAACATATAATTTACCATTTAAACAATGCAAATATTAAAAAAAATCCAAAATTTAATGGTATTAGGTTTAGTTTTTTATCACTTACCTCATCTACATGGTGGCATCATAATTTTGGCAAGGTTTTGGGATTTCTAATGAAGATATGGAAAAGTTTTTGGTCTCACTATAGGTAAAACATGATCACATTAGGGAAAAAATTAGGATAACAAAGTGAAAATGAGTTTTGAAAGTGGTGTTTTGAAAGTGGCATTCATAGTTTTTTTATAACTTAGATAACGTGTATGCATTTTTTATACAAAATGTGTGCATATTATAATGCATACATTTTATTGATATTAGAATGCATACGCATTATCACTCATAATCCCAAACTTATAATTTAATTAATGTGTATGCATTATGTACATAATGCATACACATTTTAGGAAATTTCTATAAAAATTGTCCTCAACTCCGTGCACATACCCATTTTCTATACTATTATTATCATATATATAAATACAATATATATAAATATTAATATAAATATAATATTTTTAATAATATTATATATATGCATATAATAATAATAATAATAATAATAATAATAATAATAATAATAATAATAATAATAATAATAATAAATGATATATCCACGTAACAATCCACAAACATAGATAAAAAATGGTGAGAGGAAGTGTGAAAGTTGTGAAAAGAATGATTTCAATGATGTTTAGTGAAAAATGAGGCTTCTCCCAAGGTCTCTCTCCCTTTGGTGCTTAGCATGCATATGGAAGTATCCTAACCTTTAGCTTTGATGGTGTTTCTAGGGAAAAATATGATCCTCCTAGTAAAATAGGAGGCAACTCCATCATCCCTAATTCAAAGCATGTTCCAACTAGTCAAATATTTGATTATGACTTGGAAGAAAAGATTGAGCATATCAAAGATTGTGCCCTCTCCTTCAAAATATTAATAATAGGATTAAAAGAGGATGATCCCATTTTAGAAGGGATATACAACATCTTCCAATCATATATTAATCTTCTCATCAACAATCTAGGTATGTCTCTGATTGAATTTTCAAATCTTATAACTAAATTAGTTTAAAGTAGCAAAGGAAATGTAGGAATACCTCTTCTTTCTAATTCTATAAATCTTTAGGCTCAAATTAATATTGGGAAAGGAAGTCAAAAGCAGATTTATGAAATGCTCACTAAAGAAAATTAAAACCCTAATCTTTCAAGAAAGGAAGAAAAGGGAAATAAAAGGGAGGCTTCATCTTTTATCAAATTGGCCAAAATGTAGAAGTCCTATTTTATGAGGGATGATCCTCTCACCTACACTAGCAGTGAGCCAAGACCATCTCAAAGTTAATCATCTCTTAGAAATGATTAGGGCTCAATTCCCCACAATAGCAAAGGCTATTGAAATAATTCATAAGATCCAAAAAATTGTTTTGATTCTTCTAATGTAAATTAATATGGATGACTCTCTCTATTCTAATATCTTGAAAAGTATTTGGAGAAATAGTAATTTTGTTGCCAAAAATGCTACTAGATCTTCTAGTGGTCTAGCCATGATTTGAAACCCCTCAATTCTCATAGGTAATCTCATAGATGATTATGTTAATTAGAAAGTTTCAAGGTTCACTATCATAGTCTCAAATCAATGCTTAATTTGTGCCAACATTTATGGCCCAAGGTCTAGTTTGGGAAGAAATATCTATTGTTTGTCTCTCAAAAACATCAATTCTCTACACATAATTGATAAATGGATTTAGGGAGGGGATTTTTAAAACTATTATTTCCCCTTTAGATAAAAATAGAGTATCTAGCCACCTATCCCTCTCAGATTCCAATTTGGCATCCTTCATAGAAGATATTTCAACCTTTGATGTGAAACCTAAGTTTGGATGTTTTACCTGGTCAAATTAGTGATAAGGTGATGCCTTCATTATGAAAAGATTAGATAGTTTCCTTCTTAGTTCAGATTGGATCTAGTAAGATTGTCTATTTGAAAATGATATCTTAATGGAATTTGGTTTAGATTATTTCCCCATTAGATTGATAATTTCTAAATCCATACCTCCACATCTCAAGCCCTTTAAGTCTAAGATATTAAGTACCAAGGAGCTATCTCTAGTAGATAAAATAAAAGGATGGTTAGACTCTTCCATTTCATTATTTTGTCACTATAAACTTGTTCAAAATTTGAATATTGTTAAATTTCATCTCAAATCTTGGAACAAGACTAATTTTGGTAATATCTCTGATAGTAAGCATTGTTTCAATCAAATCTCTCTAATCTATAAAAAATTGTTCTCCTTAGTGGAATGATTGATGAACTCAAGATTGAGGAATAATCACTCTTAGGTGATTGGAATAGACTTTTCCTATAATAAAAAATTCATTAAAATAAAAAATCAAGTCGTATGGCTCAAAGAATTGGATAAAAATATAATCTTTTCAATAAAACTATAATTTTACAAAGAAATTACAACATAATTTCTAGCATTGTGGAATCATATAAAATGCAACTTGAGTGAAATGAGTGTCACTTGCAAGCACCCTATCCTAGGGCCTCTTTTGATCCTTATCCATCTTTCGTGTGGGTCTAACCCATCCTTAAATGTACCTAAATTAGTCCCAAACCATATCTTAGGCATCTAAATCCTAGCGTACTAGATTTTACCACCTAGACACTAGCGTAGCCTTTTGGGTAGTAGTACACTATACTAGTGACCAAAGGACCATGTTACTATCCTTTTACCTCTTTTCTCCAAAAACAAACATATTTCCATTTTTCAAGACACCTTAGGTTTAACCTATACTTATTCCACATCTTGACAAGCACTAGATTAATATATATAAACCACTTTTATCCCTTTACCCACTAGATGGAAATCAGATACAAGTACACATAAACAAGCTTAGAAACAAGTTGTAAAAATCAAGGTCATTAATCATTATTGTTCCCTACTTATGCATGCATACATCTACAATAATATTAAGATCATATTACTCATATTTCTAGTCTCAAGTACACTCAAAAAACTCAAGACAAAATTCAATTTCACTTGAGCTAGTACTTAGATTGAGACAACTACATTAGGGTTGATCCCCTCTCGAGGTATTGGTATGTAGACAACTCTCAACACAATGGGGTGTTGAGATCACATCTAGCCTATCTAACTAACATTACACTTTTTATACTTGTGTTCCTTGAATACCCTAAAAAAATAGAGGTCTAAGGTTTTACATTCCAAAAAATTCAAAAATAGATAAATATAATGATCTAGGACTCAGGCACACAATAACACAAACCTCAAACTCAAGTGAAGGTTGATCTAGAAGCTCATAGTCTCTGCCTGCAAGGGACACTACCATGATCTAAGGACATTAGCATAGTGTGATACTATATAAAGGATTGCACTACTATTTTTAAGTATTTTTTACTTCATAATACTGTTGACGATACCCTTCCTAGTCTTTGAACCAATGTATAGCCTATTAACCATCTCCCTGAGTTAGTTTCTAGATATATACATCTTTGGGTAATTTATTATTATTTTTAGAATAATTTGATTAGATCAATTATTGTATAAATTATTGGTTGTATTTATTGAATATTTATTATCTAATTTATTATTCTATTTTAATTAATTTTTGTTTCACTTTAATATTAAATCTATGTATCAATAAAACAATTCGAGAATAACTAGTTGTCAAACTAGTTGTGTTGTGAGTAAAATTATTGATCAAAAAGCATATTTAATATATTAAAACTTGAAAATATGTGATTTATGGTATAAAATATAATATACCTTAATAATATAAAAAATAAATCATATAATAAACTCTTAAATTTTAATTAATTCACTACACAACCTTTGTGTGCAATTTTTATTAATAAAGAAAGTTAAAATAAGCTTATTACAAGATAACTTGCATTGCAAGTCAAGTCTAAAATTAAAAATATAATAAATAAATCCTATAACACTAATTGAAATTAAATTAAACTAAAACTATGATAAATAAACTTAATTTAACCTTTTTTAAAGATTTGGACATCATGCAAGAAGCCATATTTAATAGTAAAGTCAAACATGCAACTAGAAAGACATCTTAGCCAACTAACTAAGCTAATTTAAAAAAATTACACCCAAATTAACTTCACTTTAAGTCATGTAATCAATAAACCATGTGATTCCTATTTTTTAATGAGTGTTTAATGATTTATACTCAACTAATTACTCAAATATTGAACTAAAGTACCTCAGTGAACTATGGTGAACTAGTAGTAAACTAACAATTCCAACTATTTTTTAGAAAATCTTTGGAAAGTGTCCCAAAGTGACCAAAAAGATAATTAAAGTCATAAATAAATTAAATAACCTTAAAAAAAACCTAATAAACTAAAATATATTAATTTTAAAAATAGAACTCAAGTGCCCATATTGGAATCATACTCAACATTCCCCCCTTAGATGAAAAGAGGTGAGATTCCTATCATCTCCTTGAGTCTTATATTGATATTACTAAAAAATATAAAATGCATTACTTGTGTAAAATTTAATTTAATGGATTTAAATTTAGATTCAGTAAAAGATAATATAATTTTAGCCTATTTCTTTGAAGACCAAGATACTAACCCACTTCCCAATGTGAAGTAATAACCTAAAGTTGGCATCCTGTCTTCAAGAAATCCTCCTCAATATGAATATATGTATCAAATAATACATAAAGACCTTTATGGTTTGAAATTAATACTATTATTATAATTACCTCTTACATATCTAAAAAAATTCTTGACTACTTGTAAAAGTTTGAGTGATAGTTTGCCCATAAATCTAGATACTAGTAAAACTCTATAACTGATATCACGTCTAATCATAATACTTATAAAACTATTTTCATCAAATGAATAAATTTCATCCTCCTTTATAATATTCTCTCTACTTATAATTACAGTGTTTGTAGGCCTTGAATCTTGAAGATTATATTTATTTAGCATGTCCTAGGCATACTTGGCTCAAAAAATGAATATTTCCTCTTTCTTTTGATGGAATTCCAAGCCAAAAAAGCACTTCATAAGTCCAAGATCAGTCATTTCAATAATTTTTATTTTGTATCTTCATTTAATCTTTTCATAATATCCATAGATATACATGTAAAGATCAAGTCATCTACATAGAAACACATAAAACATTAAAATTTAATGCTTGTATGTAAAAAGTTGGTTCATTTTGACTTATTGCAGATCCTTGATTCAATAAATAGATTAAAAAAATATTGAGTATCAATCTATTGAATATTTATTCAGCACATAAATATCTCTCTTCAATTTATATACCCAAAATTATTTACCCTTTACCTCAAAACCTTGTGGCAGCCCCACATATACTTCTTCTTCAATCACTCTATTAAGGAAAGCACTTTTAACCTTGGTCTTGTAGACCCGATTTTCACCAATGACATATTTATTCTATGTATGCTGAAATAAATTCCGTGTATCATTAATCTCAATTGAATCCATCTCTAATCTCTTAGCATCAACTTGTTCTTTCTTTTGACTAGCTTCTGCATAATTTCTAGGTTCACTAGTCACTGATGATAATGCAAATATAGTATTTTCATCATAAACATCATCAAATAAGTTACCTTCACAATGTTTTAACCTTTTTATCCTTCTCTCATAATTTTTATCCAACATTTTATTTTTTAATGAGGATTTAATAAATGTTTGTTCTTGCTTGGCGTTGATGTGGGTGGATGACTAGTCTCTTGTAAAGAGCTATTATTATTTCTTGATGAACTAAAAACCTGTGTAGGACTTTTTAATCCCTCAAAATAAAATTAAAGAGGCTTCCCACATTCACTTATGAAATTTTTTAATTTAATTTTGGTGATTTTAATGCTACCATTTAATTCAACTTGGATGGAATTTTCATCTAATAATTACTCTTGACTTTTGAAGGAAACGTCTAACTTGATGAAATCATATTTATGACTTATCACCTTATTTGAGAGACATGAAAAAGACAAAAAAAATATTTTCTTCCTCCATTCCCACAAAAAATATAAGACAATAACTTGATTCCTCTTGAAACTCACTTTATTTAGCTTGAAAATTCTTCTCTTACCTTTCTTGATTGGCTTGATTCTTAGCTACTAGTATCCTTCAATATTTTATCATGTGTCTTGGTTTTTGTAGTAATTAAAATTATTTCTTGCTCTCATTTTTGAAGTTTTCTTCATATTTTCCCTTTAATTTTGATTTTTTTAAACTCACTTGATTCTAATTTTAATTTATCTCTTTGGTCTTTGAAACCTTTGCCTTGGTTTCAATGCTTGTTCTAGACCATGCTCTAGATCTCCTGCTTATAATCTCATCTTATCTTCATAAGAAAAGAGATAACCCACTAACTCATCAATACTTATAGTGTTCATGCCTTTACACTCTTAAAGAGTGATAAACATATGCAACCGTATTTTTCTTAAATATTTCAAATATTTATTAATATAACACTTTATTTTATATTATATCCATAAAACTTCATTCTAAGAACTAAATCATTAACCCTTTTGCAATAATTTCTTACTCTTTCAGAACCTGACATTCTTAGATTTTCAAAATTCATTTTAAGGGTTTAGATTTTTTATTCTCTTAACTTAATAGATCCTTGATATGAAGTCTCTAAGGTATTCCATGCCTCATGGATATTATTGCATCTTATAATTCTTGGATGAATTCTTGGGTATATGGCACTCTAAATATAGAATAAATCTTGTGCATCTCCCTTTTCTTCAACTTTTTTTGTTCTTTTTTTATCTTGTGTCTAGGTATTCCAATCTTGAGGTGGTTTGTAACCAAGGATAACATTATTAAAAACTCATTTCCACACTATAATTATCTTCAATTGATTTCTCCAATACTCAAAGTTGTCACCTTTGAAAACAAGAATATTCATGGAAGCAAAATTCATTGAAGCCAATGTATCTTCTGAAAATGATCTAAAAAAATTTATGAAACTTAATTGAACATGGATATGATACCAAATTAATGTTTTTAATTATTTTATGAGTTAAAATAATTTTTATTTCACTATAATATTTAAGCTATGCATCAATAAAATAATCCCAAAATAACTAGTTATCAAACTAGCTTTGTTGTGAGTGAAATTGATGATCCAAAAGTGTATTGAATAGATTCATACATGAAAATATGTGATTAATGGTGTAAAATATTATAAAAATAAAATAATATAATATATAAAATATATAATAATCTCCTAAATTATAATTAATTCACTACACAACCTTTGTGTACAATTCATATTAACAAAGAAAACTAAAATAGGCTTATTACAAGATAACTTGCATTGCAAGTTAAGTCTAAAATTAGAAATATAATAAATAAATCATATAACACTAAGTCAAATTAAATTAAAACAAAAATAAAATAAAATTTACTTACTATAAATATTTGGTCATCATGCAAGAAGCCTTCTTTAATAGTAAAGTCAAACATGAAACTAGAAAGATATCCTAGTCAACTAACTAAGCTAATTAAAGAAATTAACTTTAATTTAAGTAATATAATAAAGACACCATGTGATTCCTCTTTTGGAATGAGTGTATAACTATCATTTTTCCTGATGGTACAAGAAACAATAGAAGGGATGTATTTTTTTACCAATTTTGGATATTCTTCTAAACCTAGGTTTGAATCCCCATGAGTATTTACATATTCTATCCAAGTGGTATGGAGGTCTGATGTACTTCAAATTAGGCACCACCCCCATTTTTATAGCTTCCTTTGTGTAGTTTACAACTACCATTATGAAGAGTGTAAGTTATGCTAGAAAAGATGTAATTTTCTATTTTTTTAAAGTTTGGTTTTATAGAGCAAAAGGTTGTAAATAGATATCTTTACCTCACACAAACTTAATTACCATAACCCTATACCACCTTTTATGCACGAATAATTAAGAAAAAATACTCTAATATTTATCTTACTCATCCTTCCAAAACATATTTTTCCTAATCAATGATCCCTTAGATTTTATTTTTGTCATTCTTACAAAGATAGGCTCTAATTGTGGTTATCTTTTCTTCTAAGGGTCTGAGTATAGTGTTTCTATATGTTATTAAAGAGAAAAAGAAACAAGATAAATTACATAACCTCAATTCATTTCCATTCAATCTAATGACCCATTTGTAATGGACACAGATAATTTAAATCCAAAAATTACCCTAAAACCAAGTCATGTGTATGATATAATCCCTTTATTGTATGGTATCCCATAAAATACCCTATCATTTCACCTCATCATCATTGAAAAATTTAATTTGAAATATTTCACCATTTTCATGTTATATATGTCTTTTCCATTTATTCCATTGGTATGAGTATGGTGTTTATGTATGTTTTTAACCCTGATGTAATTTCTCTAGATGTTAATATATTGGTAGCATAAACAAATATAAACTACAAGATACACTTTGGAACCTCAATGTCTTGTCCCCACATCAACATCATTGTATCATTTATTTAAGTCTCATATTTGTCATGTATCCCTATCATAATTAAATTATTTTCATGATGGCATTGCTCACTCTTTAATAAAAATGTCTAGTCAAAGATCCCATGACCTTGCACATTGCACACCATTTTAAAATGGGTGCGAGTCATGTAAATACAATATTTACCCTAAATCCATATCTGGTATATGATATCATTTTCCCTTACCATCACCATTTGAATCCCATTGAAATATTTTCACCCTTAAAAGTAAATATGATCATTCAAATATTTCATCAAATTGTAAGCTATAAATCCATTTACAATGGGTGATGGTCATGTAAATCCAAAAGTTGTTCTAAATTGAGGTTAGTTGTTTGATATGGACCCTTTAGTATATAATATCATCGAAAACACCTTGTAATTTCTCCTTACCATCATTTTTCATCTCACCTTAAAATATTTCAATATTTTCATGTTCTATAAGATACACATGCAAAGTCTAATGACATGGCAACTTTGTCAATGCAATTTGGAGATTCTATCAAATTTTTTCAATTACCAAATAAATGCCTAAAACATGTGTCACCTAAGTGAAAACAGGGGTTGAATATCCAATGGTTCCTCTAAAAATGTATAGAATGCACCACATTTCATTTTAGAAGATTTTAAAATTATTGGACAAAAACTATGACTATTTGAACTATTTAAAATCTAATTAGAGGGCTCTAAAACCAATTAGATGAAAAATGGAAAAGGGTATTTCAATATAACCACTAGTGATGCCAATATTTCATAGTTCATTGGACTTAGGATCGAATACACACTAGTCTCTACATACTCTCTACAAGTACTTTAGTGCTTTGATGTATCTAAAATTAGGCACCACCCTGATGGTTATAGTTTTGCCTATAGAGGTTGTAACTATCATATTGAAGAGCATAAGTTACACTAAAATGGATGTAATTTTATATTTTGGTAAGAGGGGTTTTTTAAATTGAAAGAGTGTAAATTGATAGTTGTATCTCACTCGACACCCATGATTGTTGACCTTGTCTCACCTTTTGTACATGAAGTGTAAATATATATAATAGTATAATATTTTTTATATTAAAGGTAAGTTATTCTATAATATATATTATAATATTTTTATACATTAAACATTAAATATATAATTTATATGAATATTTTATTATATATAAATATTATATTATGTAATATATATTATAACTATTTTTATATTAAAAGATTGACAATTTAATAATTATCTCTAAATTTATGATAAATTTAAATATTATTTTAAAACACTTTTATAATTTATTACTAATTATAAAATATTATTTATTAAAAATTAGATATAATTACATTAAGATGTTATTTTAAAATATTATTTATTATATATTAAAAAATATTTATTATATATATTATAATTATTGATATATATATATATATATATATATATATATATATAATATAAATATAAAATATTCTAATATTTTATATTTATATAGTATAGTTAAGCTTTACAATGATAATGAATTTAATATGGTAAATTAGGAAAACATATTTTTAATTCAAAATATTAATTAATATTAAATATGGGACTTTACCATCAAACTTCAAATAACTTTTGTTTTTACACGTAAATGATATTATTTCCATTAAATTTATTTTTTTTACACGTTTACTACACTTGTTAACTGACGATTATGCATGATGCACATTAAACTATGGATAACCACCATCTAAAATACAATTTAGCAACATGCCAACTTCCATACATTACCTCAAAACTTAGACTAATTAATTTTTTTTAGTTAAAATTTTTTTAGGGAGAAGAATGGATAAGAGAAGAGATAGTGAGAGTGATAGGTTGATTTAGTTGACTAATATTTTGCTTTACTCTAAAATACTAACTAGGATTCCTTTTATATATGTATAACACTACTCTATCCTTTCCACTAAATGATGATTCTTGTACATGAAAATGCCTCATCTCAATTTCTCATCTCATGATTTAAAAAAATTGACAACCCAAAAATATAGAAGATATAATCGATAATGTTATCCACCTCAATTATATTTCTCTTGAGAGCTTTCAGATTAAAGTTTATATGGATCATTATAATACTTCTCATGTTTTAAAATGGATTGAATACACACCTTTCAAAAGAGGGAATGAAAACACTCTTAACAATGTGGTAAATAATAATAGAATTGGTAAGAGGCCTAGAATGGAGCTTCTAAGATCTCTTTTTTCCTGAAACACCCTTCCTAATTTGGAGTTTGTAGATTTGGATTTCCCTAAATTTCCTACTATTGGAATCACAATGATTGAGAGCAAGGGGGAAGGGGGGGAGGTGGGATGGAGCTTCTAACAAGCATGCACATCTTAGGAAGTATAAGCATCAAATCATAGGAGCATAAACACATGAACACAATATATACATGGGAAAAACTCAAGGGGAAGAAAACCCATTGATGAAGAAAATGGGATACAGTCTTATAGGATAAACATCAATCCTTAGTGAAGCACCAACTCCACATGGAGCACCAACCCCAACTAGCTCAGCACCAACTCAGCTAGGTTTTAGCAAGCACCCACTTGCGAGGAGACACCAAACCCCTATATAAATCAGCACCAAATCAACCACTTAATAAAATTTATCACCTTAATAAAACCTTATTTCTTCTAAAATATATGATGATATTCTCCCTCAGCTATTCACTCACTTTTATCCCTCTCAAACTAGCCTTCAGCGTTCTTCACTCAACTAGCCCTCTTCATGGCTTGATTACATCTTCTGACCTTGATATTCATATTTATAATCTCTATTATATATTAATTACACTTATATTATTTTTCATGACCCCATTATTATCACCAATGATATATATCATTTTCTTAACCTCTGCACTCTCTAAACACACACAAATAGGCCTAAACTGTGTTGCTTTTACACAAGTCACTTGATCATATCTTTATTTGTTAGCCAAATATTTTTTAT
Source organism: Torreya grandis (assembly GCA_037957365.1). Taxonomy (NCBI): domain Eukaryota; kingdom Viridiplantae; phylum Streptophyta; class Pinopsida; order Cupressales; family Taxaceae; genus Torreya; species Torreya grandis. Next base: position 2,952,954 of record JARHVA010001135.1, read on the forward strand.
CTCTTTATTCATCCATGAATAGGTATTATCATATTAAAATAACATTAATTAATTATTAATCAATCAATACATTGTGTTGGCCATAGTTCAATTAGCTCTTTCTTCTCTTATAGGCTTTATGGAGACCTAATAGGTCTTCTTAACAACACATTACCCTTTAATCTTTATTAAAGCATATTAAAACACCTCACATGGTAGGAAAACATAATATTCAACTCTAATGTACCTTATCCAACTTCACTATAGTTCTATAACACATTTTATGTCCAACCACCATTTGAACCCTTTCTTAAAACATTGTTCAGAAAAGGCCTATGCATATACAAAAACTCTATCTTGAAAATCTGAGGCATAAACTCAACTTTTCCAAAAAAAGATGGAAAAAAATTACATATTCATAATTCTCATCACCTCAGGGTCATCACAAACTTCATCAAATGCTTTAACTCAAGGCATATAAGCTCAAACTCTTCTCTGCAAGATGTTCACTCAAAACTGCCAAATGACTTCAAAACATAGTCAAGAAAATGTTAACTTATAACATATAATTAAAAGTATTAAAGGGATTTAAATGAATTAAAAATATATTATAACATCCTTATATAAACCACCATCAAGTAGATCATAATCTCTAATGGAAACTATTGGTCTTGTAGACCAATCTATTGACTTTCTTTTGTATAGACTCCACTCAGTTAGATAAATTATTTTGGCTTCAATGTTATGACCTCTTAAACTAAATTTCAAGATTATAAAAAACATTGATAGATTATTTAAGTCACAAATAACATCATCATGCACTTCAATGAATCGCTCTTGCATGAAAACACATTAGGAATCATCTTCTTACTTTTGCCTGATTTTATTACTGACTGCATCACTAGGTTTATTAGTGACTAACCAACATGGATCACCAAATTTTCACACCTAATATCAGGAACCTATCCAAAAACCTTCATGAATAATAAATAAAATTCTCACACTTTGACCTTTATCCATTTTTTAACTTTGATTTGATCAACTTTGTCTACTACAACAAATCTCTGAAAGATAAACACTTTACTGTAGGGTTTGCTTACTCATATAATAAACTAATCACACTTACAGATGACTATGAGAGTTTAATTTAACCTCCAATCACTTAATTGTCCATATTAAACTATTCTAAGCTCTTTATAATAATATCTTCAACATCAAGTCATTGTTAGGGTTCTTTGAGGGTTTAGACCATCTTTTAATCTTAATGATCATTCATAAAACTTATCTCTTCTTTATATAAACTAATGCTTGAAAATTTAAGATTAAAACATTCCTAACATATCATAAACAACTTATATTCTCATGAAAAAATTTCATGTGCCAATGAGCACTTGAAAAACCTTCTCAAATAAACACCCCTTCATTCTATGCACTCAAGAGACCTTAAAACACTTTTTCAAGCCTTAACCTTTAAAATCTGACCTAAAACCTCATGTACATACTTAATAAAAATTGAATCACATCTGTTAGTGCTCACCTACTAATACATTCCATGGAATCTGATCACGATACCCCATGTGGCCACCATCTCTCTTTTTCCTTTCTAGGCCTTGACTTGCAAGTCTAATTAAGCTTTGAATCTGACCTTCTAGCCACCTTGTAGGATTTACCTTGAAAATATCCTATATTCTAATGCCTATTATGTATGCTCAAACATCCTCATACACTCACTCTTATTTAGAGATTCAATAAAGCATCTTTATATAGTCTTATAGATCTTCAGAGCTCAACTAACTATCTTTGTAACATCTTCAGAGCTGCACACATAGATATTCGAAGTTGAAATTTTAATAATTTTCAAGGTCCTTAATGACTCATGCACAAACTCAAAAAACCTCTCTCATACTCAAACACTATCAATCATTCTCTTTTTCATTCACATCTTCATAGTATATTTGGAGCATCTTCAAAACTACTTACATATAACTTTGAAACATACAACTTCTTATTTAGAGATCACTCATTTCATCATGCTAAATGCACATACCATCTCACAAGGTATAAACAAAGAATTATAAGATTCTTAACACTTGACACACTGACTTATACTCACTCATGCTAATTCTCAATGATATCATTCAAGCTAACCTCATAATATTCTTCAAATAGTACTATCTCATCACTATTTTTATACAACAACACCATTCAATATGTTAGCATAAGAACTAATCTTACACATATATTAAAACTTATTTGACCATACATATTCATAAAAACATTTTAAATAAATGAAATTAGATTAACATCAATGAAAGAACCATGTATCTTCATAAGAACCTTTGACATCAATGGCAACATTAAATACCAAAGCTCAACACTCTATGAGAATGCTCAATAATATCTCCCTTAATCAATGAAAATATTTAATAACTAATAATATGGAGTTATATACACCATAAATTAGTCAATAAACCACACATATCTTATCTTTTCATAGTCATTTCATAGGAGACTTCGATTGGAAAATATGAGCTTTTGTTCACATTTAGCCATGTCTTTCATTTTACTCATTTGGTCTTATTTCATGATTTAGTCACCTTTTTGCCTATTCCTAGTCATCTCAATCCTTTCAAATGGTCATTCCACCTCAGCCAAGTCATATTTCCCATTCTTATTCCATACCCTAGGTCCTGAGCCTATAAGATATGAGTGTTAGGATTGGATTATAGTGTTAGACCCTAGGGTGTCCATTTCCAGTGCTCCTATCCAAAGTCATTTTCAGCTCTAACAGTCAGTTTCTCTTGCTTAATGAGTCCCAAACCCTTTTTTAGATTCATCCTTAAGTTTTCAAATGTTTTCTAAATGTGGATAAATCTCCCAAATTCAAAACAAAGGGTCTCATATATAAAGGCCTTCACAAGGAATTTTATATCTAGCACTAATATTTTGACACATTACATAATAAAAATTAGTCAATAGTATAGCTCAACATTTTGCATCACACATAGATTTGCATGCTTGATCAAGGAAGGGCTAAGGTAAAATTTCATTCTTATATCTACCATGCATGTTGATTATACACATTCTCTAAGAGAGAACTACATTTGATCTGAGACCCTAATTTGTAGGTAACAATTAGGCCAATAGGGGTTCTAGATTGTGTGATAATACTTACCCTAACCCAATTTCTCCCCCTTATGTTTTTTATGTAATTTTTATTTCATGTGTGTAGATATACTTAGGATTTGGAGATTGAAATAGACCTATAGTGATATTTTTTGACATTCTACCTCCAAAATTTCATATATAGGCTCACACAGAGACAACGAATAGTACCCAAAAAACTCAAATCTCTAAGAAAAAAATGATAGAAAAGGACTATAGCATCAAGCCCTAATTTGTTCATTTCTAGTGTTCCTATCTTTTCATCAAATAAAATCTATATTCAGGTTCCATATATCTTCCTAGTCTTGTGTAGCAGTTTTTATCCCGTGGATCATTCGTCTCACCCTATTTTTCTAGATAAATTTATTTCTTTATATATGTAATTAATTTAATTAAATTGATCAAAATTTGTATTTTACTATATTTTATTAGATTTTTCCCCTTAATCTAGACCCTTTATTATTAAGTACCTAGACCCTAGTTTCCAAAAAATAATAGAACATTTGGTGAACCTGACTTACTTCAAAGAATTTTAAAACCCTATGTACACTTAGGGTTTTTCCTTCAAATTTTGTACACAAATTTAATTTCAAATTTATGATTTATGTATATTTTTTTTTTTCATTAATTCTATTCAAATAATTTTTTATAATTTAAATTATTGCCATAATTTTCAAAAATTTAAAAAACCTAGCCCAAAACCCTAGATTTCCAAACTAGGTCCTCAAAACTGAAGCCTTCCTTGCAATTTTTAGAAAAATATTTTGAAATTAATAGTAATTTTACATATTCTCTTTGGTGAAATAAATAAAATGATCAGTAAGGCACTTCTTCCCTCTCATCCCATAGATCAATTTCTAAAATTTTCTCATAATTATGACAATGAATGGACAAATTTGGAAAATTGCACACTAGCTAAAAATGTGGAAAATGATTTCATTTACAATGAAGCTAATTTTTATTGTTTTAACGAGGAATATGATGATACATGTGAAATTTATAGTGGAGAAAAATTAGATGCATCTTCTTCTCTCAAACCTATCTCTTTTATTCGCTCTTTTAAAGAAAATAATTTTGATAAATGGGAAAGATACTTTTCACCTCATTCTCCTATGCACAATGCACAAAATGAACAAATTAGTCATACACTTCCAAGTGAACCTCTTATTGGTGATAACTTGCTTCTATGTGAACCTAATCTTTCTCTCTCTTTTGTTACTTCTATGTTCAAAATACAATAATATTAACAAAATCAAATCAAATTACCAATGCATAGCTCAAATGATGCATCTCATGCTCTCAACTCTACTTTATCAAAAGAATGTCTAAATGATAACTCTCTTTCTCTTACTTATCATAGTTCAAATGAAAATAATGCCTACATTCCATCCATGGATAACATAGATGCACATAATATTCCAAGTTCACATGATAATTTATTACATATTAGAAAAGAATTAAATTCTTTTCCTACACCTCTCCCTATTGACAATGGAAGTGATAATGAGTATGATAGTGAACATGCAAATGAATATGAAAATGAGAGTGACTATGAATAATATTTCATCTATGACAATGTATTGAATAATGATGATTATTATATACATAGTGAAGAATAAAATGCATCTCATGTTTCTAACTCTTCTCTCACTCTTCCTCTCAAACATAATGCACTACCAAATGTTGTTTCTACTTCTATGCATGATTCTATTTCAAATAATGTACATGCTAATGATAAAATCACACCCTCTACTCAATTAGAATGTGATTCACTAAAACATAAAGATACAAATGAATCTCCCAAGCCACCCCCTACTATAGTAGAACCCAACTCTCACTCTTCACCTAAAGAGAATGGTAGCCCACATCCCTCTAATAAGGTCCATGTTACCATTACTCCCAAGGTTCAAGTGAGCACACCCCCTCTTTATGATGTAATTGATAAATGTAGCATTCTCATGGATAACATTAATGATCAAATTCAATGATTAAATGAACAACTTCAAGATGCTAATATAGTATCCCAGGAGATTATTTCTTTGATTCATGTAGTAGGTGAATTACAACACCAAGTACATCTCCTTACCTTGGAAAAAAAGGCTTATAAGTCTTGGATGGATGCAAATGATTTACATGGTAACCCTCTTTCGAAGACATTTGTAAAAGATTCATTGCCTAGGAATTTTTAAATACCATCATTGTCTCACTTTGATGGAACTAGAGATCCACTCATACACATTCAAGCCTTTTAGAAGGATTTGACATCTCATGAAAGTCCTTTGATTCTACTAAAAATTTTCTAGTAGACATTATTAGGGGAAGCATAGAATTGGTTCTTTCATCTACTCCCCATTAGATCTTTGCACACATATGATGACTTAGAGGAGGCATTTTTCAGACATTACTTAGCAAACATGAGCCATCATGTTACATATCAGAAACTTGCCACATTACATTAGAATACTTCATAGCCAGTTAGTGATTACATCTTATAATTCAATATACACATGTTAAGATTGATCTATAAAACAATATATTTAGAAATTTAGCACATCTTTATTAAGGGGCTTCATCAACCTCTCCTCGAGCATATATTATATTAGATAGAGCACTCTTTTAGGCACTTGTTTTATATATTTCTAGCCTTGGAAAATAAATTAGGATTGATTGAAGTAGATTCAATTGATCACATTACTTTTGATTTCATAGTAGTACCTCCATCTACAGCTCCTAGAACACAACATTCACCATGTCCTAAACAAGATAGGAGACCACAACCAGAAAAGCAACTAGTTAAGAATAGGGAGCCAATTTCTAAAACACAACCTATAGTATGCACTATAGATAAAATTAATAGGGCACCATTATAGTTTGATTTAGAGTGGGATATCCCATGTGTTATATTATCAACACTATTTGATAGGAGGTTAATCACATTGACTTCTACTTATCAACAAGATCCTCATCTCCTATAGAAATAACCACATTATCCCTTTTATAAATATCATTATATTCATGGACATAGAGAAAATGATTGTTATGGACTTAGAGACTGCATTAATAGATGTGTTGATAATGGCATTATATAATCTACATAGGGGACACCAAGATCTCCTCCATCATGTAACCTTAGACCTCATTCCTCCATGACTGAGTCATCCTAGGACATTCCTTTACATGAATCATTAGTCACTCATCATGAGAGTAATGTGGGTTATAGGATAGATCCTCATAAGAGATCTCCTATTCCACCTACTCAAAAGGTTTGGAAACCATTATAGTTAGAGCAACCTACATATAGCAATGTAGTTCAAGGAGTATATAGTGTAATTCATAGGTACCATAATAGAGTACCACTCCTGAGAGATATTCAATATAGCTAGATTTTTAGGGTCCTATCTTACATAACAACCTGTTACGGTTAATATTAAATGAACCCACATTACAGAGTATTGCTCTAAATAGATACTCACTAAGACTAGATTTTTAGGGACATTTTTCATGTAGCAACCTGCTATGATTGAGATTAGATGAGCCCCCATCATAGGTTTCAGCTCCATCTTGATCTATTGCTTATTAATATGCATCATAGTAGAGGCCACATGGTGTTATTTCATGTAATAATCCACTACGATTGTAGATAGATGAGCCTTCTCCATAATGCACATTTTTAGTTCCACATCCAATAAGGTTACATTTGGTAGAGTCTCCATGCATAACTACAATTAGTGCACAATAGATAGTATCAAATACAACATATGTTCCTACACAACATGAGCAGTATGGGCACTTGTTTAGTTGGCCATTAGGGTTTAGATAGATATATGACACATATTCATACCAACATCAATTCATAGCTTCACTTCATGGGGCAACGATGGAGCCAAAGGGCCAACATGTATATTCTTGAGCCACCTACTTAGAGGGATTGGTCACATAGTCCAAACATTGATTAGTACACACATGATTACATAGATTCACTTAACAATGTAATGATGAAGCCAAAATATTGGTCTTAGTCTTCTTGAGTCACTCTCATGGAATTGAGCACATAGTGCTCTCTTTCATCCCTTTCTACTAATAACAAACATTCTTAGTTCTGAATAACCATCCCCAACCAAACCAACTTATCCAAATCTTGACCTTACCAATATCCTATTTTTCCAATCTTAAACTAATTCACTTTATAAAAATAATTTACAAATTATAAAGCCAACAAATCTTTTTGCTCACATTTGATTATAAATCAAACCTAACATCACACTTGAGCATATCATGAAAAATAAAATCACATCCCAAAAAATATTTTACCAAAATGTATGCAACCTCAACATTAAATACCAAACCAACCACTTCTAAATCAATCATTTATAAATTAATATACCAACTTATTACAAAATCCATAACACAATATGCCTGAGTCAAAATCAAAACTAGTATATATATATATATATATATATATATATATATATATATATATATATATATATATATATATATATATATATATATATATATATACTAGTTTTGATTTTGACTCAGGCATATTGTGTTATGGATTTTGTAATAAGTTATATATAATGAGTTTTCAAAACATATATATCATATAAAAATATAATCAATCATGAATAGGAATCATGCACTCACTCTCAGTCTCAATCTCTCCACCAGTACTGGTTCCATAATCCACTATACCACTCAATGACCATACACCTCCTCAAGCTCTTAAATGCTTCTTACAATGAATCTCTCACTCTAGTAGCTAACCATGCTCCTCATGCAAATCTTCATATCACCACTGAAGTTCCTATGCCTATCTAGCTTAGCCCTCAACTCATCTTTCTCTCTCTCTCTCTCCCACTACTCTAACATATGTAGCTATCAATATAGTAGATTTATCAAAAAAATGAGCATAAACACCATCTATCACTATCAATTTCTCTATCAAACCCTCCTCAATTGCATCATCAAGAACATGTTGTGTGAGCTATTAGAGTGTTGACTCAATAATGGTCTCCTAAAACCCATCATCTCCACTTCCTTCCCCAATCTATGTTTCATCTTGATCACCTCCCACTTTACATGCACACAAAGTATAACACTACATTAGATATACACTTTCAAATCAAACTGAACAAGCACAAACTTGTATACAATTCAAACATAATTACTACTTACCTCCCATCATCTGGATCAGTGCAGGATCCTCATACTCAGGAGCATCCCCTTGATCAATAAGATATAATGGATCCCATTGATGCCTAGCACACCATGTGGTATATACCTCTGTGCATACATCATCTACACCTAGAATATATATAGCCACATCTCATGCATCCAAAGGTAATGGTGTTAACTCGACCTTAGTTGGCCTCGCACAAGCTTCTACCCTCATTGGTGTCCGTGCACTCCTCACCCATACCCATGCTATAAGGGCACATCCTATGGTACCCCAAAGTATCTAGTCATATACTCATACTAAAATCACTTGTACACTCTAACCTAATGGTCATGTAACCAATAGTGTACCCTCATATACCATAGCTATACTCCATCCTTTGCCCACCCAAGAAATCATCTATAAGGCCTCTATATGATATCATGAGCCACCAATATATCTAAAAATCATCTATAATGATCTATCCCAAGAGACTAGATAGCCAATTTACTCATCTACCACTCCCCAAATGGCCATGGATGTGCCCACTCTAGCTTAGGTAATCCAATCAGGCACACAACTATAATGTGCTCGTAAACCTAATAATGCAATAAGGTAGTTGCACTCACACCACCATTGAATGCCTCTTATGTAAACCTATAATGATCCCTATATAGGTGGGAAAGCATAGTCCTACCCAATGAGAACACAGTGTCATAAACCTCCATACTATGAACAATCCTATGCATCCTATATGCAATTCACACCCCACTCCCATCCACAACAACAAATGAAGCAAACAACATGGCCAACCACTTCTATAGAACACTTGGCTATACTATAAATAATAGCAACACATCACTATCACTATCACTACCTCTCTAATGTATGCTTAAAGGCACACCAACAAAATATAAGGATGCATAGTCAATAACATCAACACCCATGTCATCTTTTAATGTCTCCCTTTGTCCACTGACTGGTAAATGCAAAATGTGATGCACATCCTCCAGTGTCATAATAATTTCCCTTGTAAGAAGACAAACAGTACATGTATTTACATTCCACCTCTCACATAAGGTAATAATCTGATACCTATCCCATTACACTGTGCCTATGTCACACACATGACCTAGCCCTGCCTTATCCATGACAGCTCTCTCATCAGTATACAATGGTAAACATCCTCAATGTCTCCATCGACCTGACCTCTACAAAACTACCTCATCTATACCTCACCCTAAAAAATAAACAAAATAACATATATATCAATCCACAATGTCAAATCAATAGCCAAGCAAAAACCACAACAACTAAATAAAGTAGTAGCTCAAAAAATCTAACCTCCAAGATAATAACATTGGGTAACATGGTAGTAACACTACAACCTACACAACAATGTTGGAACCTGGACAATAGCATTGGATGTAGGACAATGAGCACTGAAACTAGTCAAAATTTCCTAAGAATTTTAAAATATCTTTAAAACATCAAAAATAGGCTTCTAAATATGCAAAAAATCAAGCATTTCAATTACTTACCATGATAACATCACCACCAACCTAAACGAGATCAAATGCATGTGATGAAGGTGGGGCATTTCACTCTGTTAAAAGATAGAGTTTTTGTCTTTAATGCTTCTCATGTCTTTATTCTTGGGTGAAAAAGATAAGAGTGAATAGTTGACATACCACCCTTAAGAAGATTTATGATTTGGGATGTAGGGAGAAGTCAAAATCTATTTTTTGAAATATGTGTGCACATAGATAAAGATGATAGATATTTACTATAGCAGATTCCCATTCACATGTGTGAGTGAGACACCATCTTAGAAGTATGTAGAAGTGAAGAATGTTTTGTCTCCTTTGATTCCATTCTTTCTTGACCATTTGCACATGGTGTAAGACAAAGACAATGAAATGGTGAAATAAGACAAATAAGTGTGATATCTCTTCTTGACTCTTACACATGGTGACAAGCTTATCATTATAGATCATCCCACTTGAAGGTGGCACATTTCTTTACTTATCCATAACTCTCTCTCTCTCTCTCTCTCCTCTCTCTCTCTCTCTCTCTCTCTCTCTCTCTCCTCTCTCTCTCTCCTCTCTCTCTCTCTCCTCTCTCTCTCTCTCTCTCTCTCTCTCTCTCTCTCTCTCTCTCTACTCTCTCTCTCTCTCTCTCTCTCTCTCTCTCTCTCTCTCTTCTCTCTCTCTCTCTCTCTCTCTCTCTCTCCTATAACATGTTCTTCCCTTGTAAAAATAAATCAATATTATTATATGGATTCCCCCATTTGTAAACTTGAGACTTTGGTTCAACTTCTTCTCTCTTAGGATGAAAACCCTCTTGGTTTATATTGTGGATTTATGGATGAAAACCCTTATGTTTACTTGAGGTTTGGAGGACAAAATCCCTGTCAACCATTGAAGTGATTCTATTTTAGGGATCAAATTGTGTGAAAATATTTTTGTTAGAGATTGTTGTTAATTTATATGTATCTTCAGCATTTTCATATGTAATCAATATTTACAATTGTTTTGTGAATTGGTTATTTTTGTATTGCATTTTTATTGTGTAATTCCAAAATATCCTAAAATGGGATATTATAGATTTCATGATCTGGCTGGGATATACACTTATAATATTAAAATCTATTTGGGTTTAGATATAAATAAAACAACAAAATAAATCCATGATATAACACATGATCTCACCACTTAGCTCATGATACACATTCTCAACAACCACACAATAATTGTTGGAAATAGGGTAATAACAAAATGTGAACCCCATGCCTCCATCATGGGATTTCATGTCCTCTTTTTATGATATATGAAAGCATAAAAAAATTAATCTAGCTCTAGATAGGAATAAAACTATAAATTTGTCATGCCATGACTTATATGACATAAAGGATTGATCTGGGTGACACTTTAGGCGATGGTCCTACCCCAATTGGTGGCAGAACTTTTGGGAGCCATAACTTTTACACCATAGCTCCGTTTGACTTCCCACTTGAACTGTTGAAAAGCTAAGAATGAGGGGAACACTGTGAGATGGAATGAGATTTACTCAGTGGGTTTTGGCCCATAAAAACTAAATGGAAGTGCCCCAGATTTTAATTTTAGTAGTGTAGTCTAAAAATAGTAATTTCTTGATTTTTGTATTATTGTAATTTATGGAAGTCAAACCATTTCATCTCCCTCAAGATTGGTGACCTTCCACATCCTCATCCTACCTTCAAAAATAGGTATAAATAGATATTTATCCTAAAAACAAAAATAGACATCTCTTCCCAGAGATAGGCATATGTTGTATCTATAATTTTGAGCAATAAAACATCTCATCTCAGAGATAGAATTATTATTTGTGTGTTCTTAAAATATTCTTCAACCAAGACTTTTTGAGTCTTGGATAAGTGATATTAGATCAGTTTGTCTTAAGAATATATGATCCCAAGGATGAGGTCAGACTACAGGAAGCTTGAGTGGAAAATACAAGAACCAACATACTATCCACCTATTCACTCCAAATGACCTCAAATGACAGATAACACCAAGACATATGATACTTTCAATGAAATGGTGAATGAAGCCCTCTAGTAGTAACAAGTGCAGATGCTACAATAATTTGCCCAAAAGTTTTAATAAATCTTGATGGGAAATTTTGGATCCTCATCTGCAACCCCACATCTTTTCAGTGCCCCAACACCCTTCTAGGTTTAGGTGAATTTTGATATCCCTACATTTGAAGGCAAAATCAATCTTGATGCAGTATAAAATTGGTTAGATCAATTGTCATCCTCTTTTTTTGTAAATAAATTCACTAATAAATAGAAGATCACTTTTGTTTCTTTAAAAGCTTCTTTGCCTATCAAAAACTGGTGGGAAGTGTACAAGAAGAGATTTAGTATGGATGAAATTGGCCTTAAGGTAGAACCTACTTGGGATGATTTCATAGAATTTTTAAAGGAAGAATACTACCTCATTAGAGTATATGATGATTTGTACATAAAGTGGCAACAACTTTTTCAAGGTAAGGAATAGTCTGTTCAAGATTACACTGACATTTTTTATTCTCTATCTGTGAAATTGGGTATTCAGGAAAGTCAGAAACATAAGGTTCTCAAATATTATGGTGGACTACAATGATATATATGAGGGGAAATATAACTCTTCAATTTGAATACCCTTGGTGAGGCAAGCAAGTTCATGGTGAAGATTAAACAGAAGCATGGAAGAATGAATATGAAAAGTCAACCTTCAAAATGGAAAAGTGGCAAAGAAGGTCAAACACGAGGCCAAAATTGGAAGCAAAAGGAAGAGAAGACTGGGAAATGGTGTGATTACAAAAAATTAGAACTCACTCCAAAGAAGAATGTCAAGCCATCAAGTCTCCATTTTTTGAGTCACAATCCTCAACATCTACTACTCTGCCTCATACACACCCTACAATCGAAGAGGATGAAGAAGAGATTGTAGATGTTGATCTTAATGCCATCGTTGCTTCATCACAGACCCATGAGGAAAGGCTAGATGATAAGGAAAGGTTGTTCAACTCTAAGTTATGGGTAAAAGGTAAGCCTCTATATTTTAGTATTGATAGTGGGAGTCAAAAGAATTTAATCTCTGCTAATGTTTTGAAAAGTCTAAATCTATATATGAAGCCTCACCTAAAGACATACAATATTGGATGGTTGAGTCCAGGGAGAAACCTATATGTCACCCATCAGTGTCTTTTTTCATATGCAATAAAAACTTTCAAGATAAGGTCTTGTGTGATGTGGTCAATCTAGATATTTTTGATGTACTTCTTGGTCAGCCATTCATGTATGATTGACATGGCATCTATGAATTAAGAATTGAAGGACAACCCTCACTCTTGAAATGTAGTGTTATAGCATACCTAAGGTACCACCTTTAACATCTGTCTCTTTGATTAGTGTCGAGAAATTCATTCTCATAGTGGTCAAGCCAAAGAAATCTAAAAACAATGATGTTGCAGCCCTGAACACACAATCAACACAACAACAAAAGTGAATAAATACCAAGCTGAGAAAGTTCATGACCTTCCATCCACATATTGATGGTCAAATAGAAATGGTGAAAAATCAATCCCTACATAGCTCCATAAAGTATAGACCATTCCAAGTATGTGTCAGGTTCCAACCCATGACACCAAATGATGTAACCATTTCATATCATCCACCTTTATTAAACACTTTAATCATAGCAGAACAACTGGACATTGATGAGCTTGATTTGTAGACTTTTACTCTAGTGGATGAGAATCAGATCAAGACACAACTGCGACACTTTATAAAGAGTCTTTATGCAATGAGGATAATTGCTTCTCAAGGAGGGAGGAATATTTTGGGTGACAGTCCTACCCCAATTGGTGGTATAAATTTTGGGAGCCATAACTTTTGCACCATAGCTCCATTTGATTCCCCATTTGAACTGTTGGAAAGATAAGAATGAGGAGAACACCCTAAGATGGCATGAGCTCCAGTCAGTGGGTTTTGAACTTTGGAAACCAAATAGAAGTACCCCAAATTTCAATTTTAGTAGTGCAATCTAAAAATAATAATTTTCTAAAAATAATAATTTTTCAATTTTATTATTATTATACTTCATATAATTTGAACCATTTCATCTCCCTCGAGATTAGTGACATTCCACATCTTCCTCATACCTTCAAAAATAGGTATAAATAAATATGTAGCCTGAAAAGGAAAATAGACATCTCTTCCCAGAGATAGGCATATGTTGTATTTATAATTTTGAGCAATAAAACATCTCTTCTAAGAGATAGAATTATTATTTGTGTGTTCTTGAAATATTCTTCAATTAAGACTTTTTAAGTTTTAGATTAGTGGTATCAGATCGATTTGTCTTAAGAGTGTATGATCCTGAAGACAAGGTCAAACTATAGAAAGTTTGAGTAGAAAATACAAGATCCAGCAAACTATCCACCTATTCATTCCAAATGACCTCAAATGGCAGACAACATCGAGACATCTGATTCTTTCAAGGAAATGGTGAATGAATCCCTCTAGTAGTAGCAAGCACAAATTCTACAATAATTTGCCCAAATTATCCAACAAATCATAATGGGAAATTCTAGATCCTTATATGCAACCCCACATCTTTTCAGTGCCCCAACGCCCTTAAAGGTTCAAATGAATTTTGATATCCTTACATTTGAAGGAAAAATCAATGTCGATGTAGTAAAAAATTGGTTGGATCAATTGCCATTCTATTTTTATATAAATAAATTCACCAATAAAGAGAAGATCACTTTTGGTCTTTTAAAAGTATCCTTACCTATCAAAAATTGGTGGGAAGTGTACAAGGAGATTCAGTATGGGTGATTTTGGCCTTGAGGTAGAACCTACCTGAAATGATTTCATAGAAGCTATAAAGGAAGAATACTACCCCATTGGAGTATATTATGATCTATACATAGAGTGGTAATAACTTCACCAAGGTAAGGAATAGTCTGTTCAAGATTACACTGACATTTTTCATTCTCTATTTGTGAGATTGGGCATCCAAGAAAGTGAAAAACACAAGGTTCTCAAATATAGTGGTGGACTACAATGGTATATATGGGAGGAAATAGAACTCTTCAATTTGGAGACCCTCGGTGAGGCATACAAGTTCACGATGAAGATTGAACAGAAGCATGGAAGAATGAATATGAAGAGTCAACCTTCAAAATAGAAAAGTGACAAAGAAGGTCAAACACGAGGTCAAAATTGGAAGCAAAAGGAAGGAAAGACTAAGAAATGGTGTGATTACCACAAATCTAGAACTCACTCCAAAGAAGAATATTGAGCCATTAATTCCCTTCTTTTTGAGTCACAATCTTCAACATCTACTACTCTACCTCATACACACCCTACAGTCAAAGAAGATGAAGAAGAGATTGTAGATGTTGAGCTTGATGCCATCATTGCTTCATCACAGACCCATGAGAAAATGCTAGATGATAAGGAAAGGTTGTTTCACTCTAAGTTATGGGTGAAAGGTAAGCCTCTACATTTCATTCTTGATAGTGGGAGTCAAAAGAATTTAATCTCTGCTAATGTTGTGAAAAGTATAAATCTATCCATGAAGCCTCATCCAAAGCCATTTAGTATTGGATGGTTGAGTCTAGGGAGAAACCTCCATGTCACCCATCAATGTCTTCTATCATATGTAATAAAAAATTTCTAAGATCAGGTCTTATGTGATGTGATCAATCTAGATGTTTACCATGTATGCCTTGGTTAACCATTCATGTATGATCGACATGGCATCTATGAATCAAGAACCTGAAGGGTCACCCTCACTCTTGGAATGTAGCACTACAGGTAACTTGAGGTACCATTTTCTATATCTGTCTCCCTGATTAGTGCTAAAAAAATAATTCTCATGGTGTTCAGGCCACATAAATTCAAAAAGGTTGATGTTGCAACCCTAAGTACACAATCAACACAATAATAGAAGCGAATGGATACCAAGTTGAGGAAGTTCATGGCCTTCCATCCATAGATTGATGGTTAGATAGAAATGGTGAACAATCAATCCCTACATAGCTCCAAAAATCACATTCCATTCCAATTATGTGTCAAGTTCAAACCCATGACACCAAATGATGTATCCATTCCATATCATACACCTCTATTAAACACTTTAGTCATAGCAGAACAACTAGACATTGGTGAGCTTGATCTACAGAGTTTTGCTCTAATGGATGAGAATCAGATCAAGACACAACTGCCAAACTTGATAACGACTCTTGATGCAATGGGGACCATTGCTTCTCAAGGAGGGAGTAATGATCTAGGTGACACTTTAGGTGATAAATCAAGCAACAGTCCTACCCCAATTGGTGGTAGAACTTCTGGGAACCATAACATTTGCACCATAGCTCTGTTTAACTCCCTATTTGAACCATTAAAAAGATAAGAATGAGGAGATCGGTGTGAGATGGCATGAACTTTTCTTGGTGGGTTTTAACCCTTGAAAACCAAATGGAAGTGCCCCAAATTTCAATTTTAGTAGTGTAGTCTAAAAATAGTATGTTTTTAAAAATAGTAATTTTTTAATTTCTATATTATTTTAATTCATGGAAGTTGAACCATTTCATCTCCCTTGAGATTTGTGACCTTCCACATCCTCCTCCTACCTTCAAAAATAGGTATAAATAGATATGTAGCCCAAAAAAGAAAATGGATATCTCTTCTCAGAGATAGGCATATGTTGTATCTGCAATTTTGAGCAATAAAACATCTCTTCTCAAAGATAGAATTATTATTTCTGTGTTCTTGAAATATTCTTCAAACAAGACTTTTTGAGTTTTAGATCAGTGGTATCAGAGTGATTTGTCTTAAGAGTGTATGATCTCGAGGATGAGATAAGATTACAGGAAGCTTGAGTAAAAAATATAAGATCCAA
This sequence comes from Torreya grandis, assembly GCA_037957365.1. Taxonomy (NCBI): domain Eukaryota; kingdom Viridiplantae; phylum Streptophyta; class Pinopsida; order Cupressales; family Taxaceae; genus Torreya; species Torreya grandis. The sequence continues at coordinate 2,969,697 of JARHVA010001135.1, forward strand.
CATACTATCCACCTATTCATTCCAAATGACTTCAAACAGTGGACAACACTGAGACATCTGATCCTTTCAAGGAAATGGTGAATGAAGCCCTCAAGTAGTAGTAAGCATAGATGCTATAATAATTCACCCAAATTCTCCAACAAATCTTGATGGGGAATTTTGGATCTTCATCTACAACCCCACATCTTTTCAATGCCCTAGCACCCTTCAAGGTTCAAGTGAATTTTGATATCCCTATATTTGAAGGTAAAATCAATGTTGATGTATTAGAAAATTGGTTGGATCAATTTTCATCTTTTTTTGTAAATAAATTCACCGATAAAGAGAAGATCACTTTTGCTCTTTTAAAAGCATCATTGCCTATCAAAAATAGGTGGAAAATGTACAAAAAGAGATTAAGTATGGATGATATTGGCCTTGAGGTGGAACCTACCTGAGACAATTTCATAGAAGCTGTAAAGGAAGAATACTACCCCATTGGAGCATATGATGATCTGTACATAGAGTGGTAACAACTTCACCAAGGTAAGGAACAGTTTGTTTAAAATTACACTGATATTTTTCATTCTCTATCTGTGAGATTGGGCATCCAAAAAATTGTGAAACATAAGGTTCTCAAATATCATTATGGAATACAATGGTATATATGGGGTAAAATAGAGCTCTTCAATTTGGAGACCCTCGGTGAGGCATACAAGTTCACGGTGAAGATTGAATAGAAGCATGGAAGAATGAATATGAAGAGTCAACCTTCAAAATGGAAAAGTGATAAAGAAGGTCAAACACGAGGTCAAAATTGGAAGAAAAAAGAAGGGAAGATTGGGAAATGGTGTGATCACCATAAATATAGAACTCACTCTAAAGAAGAATGTCAAGCCATCAAGCCCCTACTTTTTGAGTCACAATCCTCAACATCTACTGCTCTACCTCATACACACCCTACAGTTGAAGAGGATGAATAAGAGATTGTAGATGTTGAACCTAATTCCATCATTGCTTCATCACAAACCCATGAGGAAAGGCTAGATGATAAGGAAAGGTTGTTTCACTCTAAGTTATGGGTGAAAGGTAAGCCTATACATTTTATTCTTGATAGTGGGAGTCAAAAGAATTTAATCTCTGCCAATGTTGTGAAAAGTCTAAATCTATCCATGAAGCCTCACCTAAATCCATACAGTATTGGATGGTTGAGTCCCGGGAGAAACCTCTATGTCACCCATCAGTGTCTTCTTTCATATGCAATAAAACCTTTACAAGATGAGGTCTTGTGTGATGTGGTTAAACTAGATGTTTGTGAGGTACTCATTGGTCAGCCATTCATGTATGATCGACATGGCATCTATGAATCATGAACCCAAAGGATCACCCTCACTCATGGAACATGATGTTACAGGGTGCTTGAGGTACCACCTTCCACATCTATCTCCTTGATTAGTGCCAAGAAATTTGTTCTCACAGTGGTCAAGCCATAGAAATCCAAAAAATTTGATGTGGTAGCCATGACTACATAATCAGCACAATAATAGAAGTGAATGGATACCAAGTTAAGGAAGTTCACGACCTTCTATCTATAGATTGATGGTCAGACAGAAATGGTGAACAATAAATCCCTACATAGCTCCATAAATCATAGTCTATTCCAGGTATTTGTCAGGTTCTAACCCATGACACCAAATTATTTAGCTATTCCATATCATCCACCTCTATTAAACACTTCAGTCATAGCAGAACAATTAGACATTGGTGAGCTTGATCTACAGAGTTTTACTCCAGTGGATGAGAATTAGATAAAGACATAACTGCCACACTTGATAAATACTCTTGATATAAGGGGGATCATTATTTCTCAAGGAGGGAGGAATGATCCAGATGACACTTCAAGTGACAATTTGGGTGACGGTCCTACCCCAATTGGTGGCAGAACTTCCAAGAGCCATAATTTTTACACCATAGCTCTGTTTGACTCCCCATTTGAACCGTTGGAAAGCTAAGAATGAGGGGAATGACGTTAGATGGCACAAGCTCCATTCAATGATTTTTTACATCCAAAAACCAAATGAAGTGCCCTAAATTTCAATTTTAGTAGTGTAGTCTAAAAATAGTACGTTTTTAAAAATAATAATTTCTCAATTTTTGTATTATTGTAATTCATGGAAGTTGAACTATTTCATCTCCCTTGATATTGGTGACCTTCCACATCCTCCTCCTAACTATTGGGTGAATATTTTGTCACCAGCTAATTGATGGGAAAAATAGGTTATTTCAACCATAGCATAAGGAGATTGATCAACCAAATGTGCAGGTTTACCACATCAAAAGGGGACAAATCTCTCCTCTCATCAAGGGGAGGTTCCCTATAACTATGATATACTATATACTATATGTATAAGCTAAAAATAACACTCAGGGGTAGGACAACACCATCCATCTCTCTTTTTTAAGAGATGATGTTCACATATCAAAGGAGAAATCCTAGGTAATTATTGAAGGTACTTCTCTTCTTTTAGAAGTAATATTCAGTCAACAGCAAGATTCCTTTCTGGTAGTGATAAGTAAATGTAACACGGTGCAATAACTAGCAGAATGAGGTGTAGCACAAAGTCTCCACCTCAACTGCCAAAGAGTGAAATATACGAAGGACAATGGGGGTGCAAAGTCATGCCAAGATCCTTTACATAGAAACAAAAAAACAAACATGCTAAAGACAATTATGGCAGCACAAAGTCTCTCCACAGTCGGCTTCAAGACACCTTCCTGATTACTTCCACTAGTTTTGCTTGTTAAATTAAATGGACAAGAAGCCTTCTAAGATATAGACATAAGAGCAATTTCCTAAATAACACAAGATATTCCAGCACAAAGTCTGAAAGGTCACTTGTTTTCTCATTCGAATAAAGAAATATGATTAACAATCTAAGCTCAAAGTCTCAGGAAATGCCTTTCAATTTGGGCAGAGTTTTGCTTCTATAACAAAGAGATCTCCTTTGCATAAAATAAGATATTACAATATATAGCAGCCAAGAAAAACTTGGCACTTTATTTCATGGAATGGCCCATGCTACATTCAATGCCTTGAATGTATTTTCAGTTCTATGGAGGGCCATGCTGGAACAGGGCATCGACCTTAACTATGGCATGCCAATTCATCTCAAATGTCTCCTTTTGAAGTATGGGCCACCTGGTCCTCTTCTTGATATGCATACAGCTATCCATTTTGCCTTTACTTGATGGAGAAAAATAGGTCGTGTCCTTGAGTGTTTACACACTCAGATGTCTACTTGGTGGAGTGTTCCACCTACTATAATATTTCCCCTATAGATATTTTAGTATCTCCTATAGCTTTCCCTCTTTCTTGTTGCAATTTGAGCTTTCGAGCTATCTTCTTATCTTCAGCAAGCTCTTTTGGCTCTTTCTTCAGTTGTTCACTAATTTTTGTCTTCAGATTCTGTGCCATAATTAAAAATAAATGGGCATTTTATTACCTTGAATTTGACGTCCATGGGGACGTCATTAGTCACTTGGTCACTTGAACCACTTTGAACTTTGAATCTTTGAAGTGCATTGGTTCAATGGTTCAACGGTTCGGATGGTCCATTTCAGCTCCTTGGTTCAATCAACTGAACCATTTCTTCAAACTTGTCTCTGGAATCTTCTGCTTCTTTCCTTCACTCAAATCTTTCCTTTGAAATTTGAAATTCTTTGAACCTTTGAACCTTTGAACTTTGAACCATTTTGGTTCAAAGTTCAATGGTTCATTCTATTTCTAATAATTCTTTGGTCCTTCAAAGTTTTTGGATCCTTTTCTTTTCTGTTGAACTCAATGAACCTTTGAACTTTGAACCATTTTGGTTCAAGGTTCAATCGGTTCAACCTTTCTTTCTTAGCTCTTTGAATCCTTTGTTCTTCTAAGTCTCTCAAACTTTATGAACTAGTTGAACCTATGAACTTTGAACTCTTTTGGTTCAAGGTTCAACTGTTCAACAGTTCAATCTTTTGTTCTTCGAAGTCTTATTTTTCTTAAGTCTTTTAAAGTCGTTAAACTTTTTGAAGCGGTTAAACTTTGAACTTGCCGAAGCACTTAACTCTTTAAGTCTGCCGATGTCGTTAAACCTTTGAACCCATTGAACCTTTGAACCTTTGTAGGTAGGGTTCAATGGTTCAATCTTTTGTTTGAAGCCTATCGATAAGTCTTTTGATTAAACTTCGATGTTGAACCAGCCTTGAAATGCCTAAGTGTTGGGAATTGGTTTCTTTGTGAGAGCTCGCCTATTGAAGTTGTTGAACCTGTGAGTCCCTTAGCTGAAAAAGCTTGAATAATTGAAGAATTGGAGCACTCAGAACATTTTTTGAGAAGAGAAGAGAGAATTCTGGCTTGTAGGACTAAAATAGTTGATATGTTGTCCCCAAAAATGAGTGACGGATTTTGGGAACAACAGCTGGCTCTAGTTGGGTAACTTCCATCAATTGTAAAAATAATCAAAGGGAGTAGAATATAAAATCTCTAGTGCCTTAAGTATGCCATTGGGCTACGGAATCATGCTACCCAAAAATAAAGGTGCCAAAAAGAAACAAAAATGAACAACATAAAAAAAGAACTAAAGACTATATAAATATACAAATGTACAACCAGACTTATCTGATACTTCAAGAATTAAAGTGCTTCAGATGCTGCCCACTATGAGGTAATGAAAATGGCTTTTCATCCTAATAAACTAGCAAGAAACCATTTTCTTCCTAGAATAGGTGATGGGTGAATGGAACTCTCCACCAGGAATCATATTTTATGTGCACTCCTTTTGGTTCTCTCTTCTTGCCCCATGGTAAGACATGGTCTCCAATCTAAAAACTATAAATCCTTGCTCTCTTGGTGAAGAGTTTCTTTTCCTAACTTTGGCATGTAGTAGTATGGTCCACTACCATAGCTTGTTGCTCTTTTGGTCTAGTGAAACACATGATTTGATTATTAGCATTAAACACTTACCAATGGTTAGCTTTATCAGACACACTTGGTCGAAAGACTAGTTTGATAGTGCACCTATTATCTTTGAAATAAAGGTGAGGAACCATGAAGTTTACAGGAATAGCCAATGAATTTGCATAGTTATGAAGCTCTCTGGGTACTACAGATATATTAAAAGCATCAAAACTTTCAATATAGTCCCATACTAGATTGCGGTAATAGTGTAATATTTTGTTCTTGGTTTGACACAGGTTCCTCACCTGACAAACCATCAACTCAACATCTCCTTTGGAATGAAGGAGCTTGACACCTTTGTCTTGAGTAGCCTTCAACTTGAGTAACAAAGATTCATACTCGGCAGTGTTGTTGGTGTTGTTAAACTACAACTTGTATGAAGAAAAAATTTCTTTGAGGAGATATCAACACAATCCTATCTCTATCACCGGTATAAGAATTACTGCCATCAAATTCTAGAATCCAAACATCATCAGAAATTGATCTTCTATCAAATTTTTCTTCATTAGAGAGGGAAGATCCTTTTTCATCTGTATTGCACCCTACCAATTCTTCTGATGTCTTATTTGAATCAATTTTTAGATTTTCATCTTCATAAGTTTTATCAGTTAGGACAGGAACATCCTTTGTAGTCAAGAAGTAATTACCCATAACTGAAGACTCAAATAGAATTTGAGCTTCAGGCACTGACATTTGAGTGACAATGTATTTTGCCTCCTTCTCAAGGAGTAATCTCTGCATGATGCCTTTGATCGGGATCCTAACATCAGACAAGTCCATGCTTAATTCACCACCAATGTCCTTGCAAAAATTTCACCCAAGAAAGATGCCATATGAGGCTGGGACATCAACCACTAGGACTGTCATTTTGATCCTTTTATCCAAGATTGCCACAAATGCAAATTCGGCGTCCTTGATTTGTCCCAGCAGTGGCACTTATTTTTTCTCCATGAAGAAACATCTCCCAAAAGTCTTGGTTAGTGTGAGTCCAAGAGATTATACCACTTTGGTAGGCATGACATTATCTAAAGCTCTAAAATCAATAACATAGTTGCTCAGCTTATGACCATTTATCAATAGGGAAACATAGAAAGGCTCTATTTTCCCAAGATTAGCAAGATGAGTAATGACAAGGTTATTCTGGGTGGATGTGGGAGTCACCTTTGGAATAGTTGGTCCTATAGAGATGATTTTATTCTTTACACATTGAACCAACTTATCCAACTGCTCAAAGTTGGATTACAGGAATTCAAATTCAGACATTTGAATTTTAGTTTTCTTGACATGGTCGATTATATCAAATGTCTGAAATGAATTAGGAATAGGGGAAGGTAGTTCATCCTTTTGGTTTTTAAGAGGGGGGTACTGATCTATGAAATTGAAGTTGAAGGTGAAGGTGTACTTGAGGTACTTACCTCTTTAGGGATCACCAGGTCCTTTGATTGAAAAGGTAGAGTGGTTCTCTGCTTAAAAATTGAAATTGTTGGTTGAGATTGTTCCTCTATTTTTTCTTTATTAGCTTGCTGGGTTGACTAGTTTTGGGACTAGGTGAATACAGCGTATGATCCATCAAACACTTCACCTTTACTTCTGGGTTCATCCTAGTAATTTAGGAAACCAATGTTGGAGTCACCAGTTAATTCTTCTTCTCCCTCTATGAAGAGATTAGCATCATCTTCTGGGTTCAACTCAGGCTGAAAGGAGAAATTATATTCTATTTCGAGATATGTAACTACTGAGTTGGCTGGTGTTGCTTCAATGGCAAGCTTCCCCTATGGGGGAGGAAGATGATTTGGTTGCCCTTGATTTTTGGTAGCATTGCCTTGATATGACTGATTGGGGAATGTCCTTGGTATATCTCAGTATGAAGGAGCAGAAGACATCCCTTGCACCATTTGCTTTCTAAGAGCTATAAATTCATTTGCCAGCTTTTGCACCATATGATTAGTGGTGCCTGTAGATGAATATTCATAAGATGAAGAAGATTTGCCTTTGTTATGATCTCTTCTTATTTTACCTACCAAGATAAGGTCATCTTCAACCTCAGTGGCCAAATCTTGAGGAGCAGTAAGGTCTATGTGGCCAGCCCGTCTTACCAAAAAACTCACTTCAGACAACTGAGAATTGATGAAAAAATATTTAAGGTCCTCAGTGGTTAGCTAAAAAATTGTAGGAATCATGTTCCTCAGCTTATCAAATTTGGAAATGAAGTCCCTCATAGGTTCATGAGGCTCTTTCTTCATTTGTGTGAGCTGGGCCAGCAGGGCATGTGCATCTTCTATAGGCTTGAACCTGGCTTCAAATTTGACTTTGCGAGTGTTCCAGTCAATCACTGATCAAGCCTATAGATGGTAGAACTAGTCTGCAATAGCACCTTGTAATGTCTCCACAAACAACCTGACTGCTACATCCTCATACTCCACACTTATCATGTCATAGGCTATGTTGAAGGCTGTAATATGTTCATCAAAATGAACTCTCCCATTGCCATAGAACTTGGAGAAATTCTTCCTAAAACTGTGAGGCAGTTCATGTAGAGGTGGAGTTAGATTGAGTGGACCAAAAGAGTTACCCCAAGGGCCTTGAATTGCCATGATTTGACTACTGAAGGGAGGGATAACAAATGTCTAAGGGGTATGTATTGACAAAGCTCTATTAAAAGTAGAAATGGATGTTTTGCCTGGTAATAGAGACCTGAATTTTGTAGGAGGAAAACTCATGGTTTGTTAAAGGTGAGATGGAGAAGGAAATAGGTTAAAATAACTTTGTTATACCAACTCAAATACATGGTCAATAATACCTTTAGATATCTAGCTTCTTGTATACCATGGATCTGCCAGAGTGTAAAATAAAAATAGAAAATAACTAGCACTACTTCAATTTGAAGCTTGAGGCTTCAAACTGCCGTTCTTCCCCAGCAGAGTAGCCAAAAATTGTTGCATGAAGCTAGGATAAAAATAAACAATGGAAAAGAACTGGAACTGCTTTAATTTGAAGCTTGAGGCTTCAAACTACGCGTTCATTCCCTAATGAAGTCACCAAAAACTATTGGGTGAATATTTTGTCACCAACTAATTAATGGGCAAAATAGGTTGTTTCAACCACAGCATAAGGAGATTGATCAGCTAAACGTGCAGGTTTACCACATCAAAAGGGGAAAAATCTCTCCTCTCATCAAGGGGAGGTTCCCTATAACTATGATATAATATATACTATATGTATAAGCTGAAAATAACACTCATGGGTAGGACAACACCATCCATCTCTCTTTTTTTAGAGATGATGTTCACAGATCAAAGGAGAAATCTTGGGTAATTATTGAAAGTACTTCTCTTCTTTCAGAAGTAATATTCAGTCAGTAGCCATATTCTTTTCTAGTAGTGATAAGTAAATGTAACAGGGCACAATAACCAGCAGAATGAGGTGTAGCACAAAGTCTCCACCTCAACTACCAAAGAGTGAAATATATGAAGGACAATGGGGGCACAAAGCCATCTCAAGATCCTTCACACAGAAATAGAAAAACAAACATGCTAAAGATAATTGTGGCAGCACAAAGTCTCTCTACAGTCAACATCAAGACACCTTCCTGATTGCTTCCACTAGTTCTACTTGTTAAATTAAATAGACAAGAAGCCTTCTAGGAAACAAACATAAGAACAATTTCTTAAATAACACAAGCTATTCCAGCACAAAGTCTGAAAGGTCACTTGTTTTCTCATTCAAATAAAGAAATATGATTAACAATTTGAGCTCAAAGTCTTAGGAAATGCCTTTCAATTTGGGTAGAGTTTTGATTCTATAACAGAGAGATCTCCTTTGCATAAAATAAGAGATTACAATATATAGCAGTCAAGAAAGACTTGACACTTTATTTCATGGAATGGCCCATGCTACATTCAATGCCTTGAATGCATTTTTAGTGGTGTGAAGGGGCCATGCTAGAATAGGGCATTGGCCTTAATTTTGGCATGTCAATTCATCTCAAATGTCTCATTTTGATGTATGGGATGCCTGTTCCTCTTCCTGATATGTGCACAACTGTCCATTTTGCCTTTACTCGATGGAGAAAAATAGGCTGCATCCTTGAGTGTTTGCGCACTCAAATGTCTACTTGGTAGACTTTCCACCTACTGGAATAACTCCTCTATAGATATTTTAGTATCTCTTATAGCTTTCCCTCTTTGTCATTATAATTTGAGCTCTCAGGCTATCTTCTTACCTTTAGTAGGCTCTTTCATCTCTTTCTTCAGCTATTCACTGAGTTTTATCTTCAGATTCCATGCCATATTTGAAAATAAATGGGCATTTTATTACCTTGAATTTGACATTTGTGGGGACGTCATTGGTCACTTGGTCACTTGAACCACTTTGAATTTTGAACCTTTGAAGTGCATTGGTTCAATGGTTCAATAGTTTAGATGGTCCATTTCAGCTCCTTGGTTCAATCCATTGAACCATTTCTTCGAACTTGTCTCTGGAATTTTTCATTTCCTTTCTTCACTCGAAGCTTCCCTTCAAACTTTGAAATTCCTTAAACCTTTGAACTTTGAACCATTTTGGTTCAAAGTTCAACGGTTCAATCTCTTTCTCAGAATCCTTTGGTCCTTTAAAGTTTTTGGATCCTTCTATTTTTTGTTGAACTCATTGAACCTTTGAACTTTGAACCATTTTGGTTCAAGGTTCAATCGGTTCAACCTTTCTTTCTTAGCTCTTCGAATCCTTTATTCTTCTAAGTCTCTCAAACATTATTAAACTCGTTGATCCTATGAACTTTGAACTCTTTTGGATCAAGGTTCAACGGTTCAATCTTATGTTCTTCAAAGTCTTCTTATATTTAAGTCCTTTGAAGTCATTAAACTTTCTAAAGTGGTTGAACATTGAACTTGCTGAAGTGCTTAACTCTTTAAGTCTATCGATGTCATTGAACCTTTGAACCTTTGAAGGTGGGGTTCAATGGTTCAATGGTTCAATCTTTTGTTTGAAGCCCGTCGATAAGTCTTTTGATTGAACTTCGGCGTTGAACTAGCCTTGAAATGCCTAAGTGTTGGGAACTTTTTTCTTTGTGAGAGCTCGCCTGTTGAAGTCCTTGAACCTGCGAGTCCCTTAGCTGAAAAAGCTTGAATAATTGAAGAATTGGAGCGCTCAAAACATTTTTTGAGAAGGGAAGATAGAATTTTGGCCTGCAAGACCAAAATAGTTGATATGTTGTCCCCAAAAATGAGTGACAAATTTTGGGAACAACTAGCTCCAATTGGGAAACTTCCATCGATTGTAAAAACAATCAAAGGGACTAGAATCCAAAATCTCTAGTGCCTTTAAGTATGCCATTGGGCTATGGAGTCATGCTACCCAAAAAGAAAGGTGCCAAAAAGAAATGAAAATGAACAACACAAAATAGAACTAAAGACTATATAAATATACAAATGTACAACCAGAGTTATTTGATACTTCAAGAATTGAAGTGCTTTAGATGCTACCCATTGTGAGGCAATGAAAATAGTCTTTCATCTTGATAAACTAGCAAGAAACTATTTTCTCCCCAAAATTGGTGATGGGAGAATGGAACTCTCCACCAAAAATCACATTTTATGTGCACTCCTTTTGGTTCTCTCTTCTTGCCCCATGGGAAGACGTGGTCTCCAATCTGAAAACCATAAATCTTTGCTCTCCTAGTGAAGAGTTTATTTTCTTGACTTTGGCATGCAGCAGTATGGTCCACTACCATAGCTTGTTGCTCTTCTGGTCTAGTAAAGCACATGATTTGATTATTAGCATCAAACACCTACCAATGGTTAGCTTTATCAAGCACACTTGGTTGAAAGACCAGTTTGATAGTGCACCTATTATCTTTGAAATTAGGGTGAGGAACCACGAAGGTTACAGGGACAGCCAATGAAGTTATATGATTATGAAACTCTCTGGGTACTACAGATATATTGAAAGCATCAAAACTTTCAATATAGTCCCATACCAGATTGTGGTAATGACGCAATATTTTGTTCTTGGTTTGACATAGGTTCCTCACCTGACAAACCATCAGCTTAGCATCTGCTTTGGAATGAAGGAGTTTGACATCTTTGTCTTGAGTAGCCTTCAACTTGATTAACAAAGATTCATACTCGGTAGTGTTGTTGGTGTTGCTGAACTACAACTTGTATGAAGAAGAAAAATATCTCCTTGAGGAGATATCAACACAATCTCGACTCCAGTACTGGTAGAAGAATTGCTACCATCAAATTCCAAGATCCAAACATCATCAAAAACTGATCTTTTATCAGATTTTTCTTCATTAGAGAGGGAAGATCCTTTTTCCTCTGTACTGCGCCCTACCAATTCTTTTGATGTCTTATTTGAATCAATTTTTGGATTGTCATCTTCAAAAGTTTCATCAGTTAGGATAGGAACATCCTCTATAGTTAGGAATTAATTACCCACGCCTGAAGACTCAAACAGAATTTGAGCTTCAGGTGCTGAGGTTTGAGTGACAACATATTTTGCCTCCTTCTCAAGGAGCAATCTCTGCATGATGCCTTTGACCAGGATCCTCACTTGAAATAGGTCCATGCTTAATTCACCACCAACATCCTTGTAAAAAATTTACCCAAGCAGGATGTCATATGAGGCTGGGATGTCAGCCACTAGGACTGTCATTTTGATCATTTTATCCAAGAATGCCACAAATGCAAATTGGGTGTCCTTGATTTGTTATAGCAATGTCACTTGTTTTTTCTTCATGGAGAAACATCTATCAAAGGTCTTGGTTAGTGTGAGTCCAAGAGATTCTACCACTTTGGCAAGCATGACATTGTCTGAAGCTCTAGAATCAATAATACAGTTGCTCAGCTTGTGACCGTTTATCAATAGAGAAACATAGAAAGGCTCTATTTTCCCAGGAGCAGTAGGAGGAGTAATGACAAGGTTATTTTAAGTGGATGTGGGAGTCACCTTTGGAATAAATGGTCCTACAGGGATGGTTTTATTCTTTACACACTGAACTAACTTATCCAACTACTCAAGGTTGGATTGCAAGAATTCAAATTTAGACATTTGAATTTTGGTTTTCTTGACATGGTCGATTATATCAAATGTCTAAAACAAATTAGGAATAGGGGAAGGCAGTTCATCCTTCTAGTTTTTAAGAGGGGGGTACTAATCTGTGAAATTGAAGTTGAATGTGAAGGCATACTTGAGGTACTTACTTTTTTAGGGATCACCAGGTCATTTGATTAAAAAGGTAGAGTGGTTCCCCACTTAGCAATTAAAATTACTGGTTGAGATCACTCCTCTATTTGTTCTTTATTAGCTTTTTGGGCTGACTAGTTCTAGGACTGGGTGAATACATCGTATGATCCATCAAACGCTTTGCCTTTACTTCTGGGTTCATCCTAGTAATCAAATTCTGGGACCGAGTGAATACAATGTATGAAACTAATGTTGGAGTCACCAACTAATTCTTCTTCTCCCTCTATGAAGAGATTAACATCATTTTTTGGGTTCAACTTAGGTTGGAAGGAGAAATCAGATTCTATTTCGAGATATTTAACTGCTAAGTTGGCTGGTGTTGCTTCAATGGCAAGCTTCCCCTATGGGGGAGGAAGATGATTTTATTGCCCTTGATTTCTAGCAGTGTTGTCTTAATATGACTAATTGGGGAATGTCCTCCTTGGTATATCTTGGTATGGAGTAGAAGACATCCCTTGTGTCATTTACTTTCTAAGAGCTAGCAACTCATTTGCCAGCTTCTGCACCATAGGATCAGTGGTGCTTATAGATGAATATTCAAAAGATGAAGAAGATTTGCCTTTGTTGGGATCTCTTCTTATTTTACCTGCCAAGATAAGGTCATCTTCAACCTCAGTGGCCAAATCCTGAGCAGCGGTAAGGTCTATGTGGCCAGCCCATCTTAGCAAAAAACTCACTTCAGGCAGCTGAGAATTGATGAAAAACATTTAAGGTTCTCAACGGTTGGCTGAGCAATTGTAGGAATCCTGTTCCTCATCTTGTCAAATTTGGAAAAGAAGTCCCTCATAGGTTCATGAGGCTCTTTCTTCATTTTTGTGAGATGGGCCAGCAGGGCATGTGCATCTTCTGCAGGCTTGAACCTGGCTTCAAATTTGGCTTTGAGAGTGTTCCAATCAGTCACTAATCGAGTTTATAGATGGTAGAACCAATCTACAGTAGCACCTTGTAATGTCTCCATAAACAACCTGACTGCTACGTCCTCATACTCCACACTCATCATGCCACAGGATATGCTGAAGGCTACAATATATTCATCAGGATGAACTCTCCCATTGCCATAAAACTTGGGGAAATTCTTCCTAGAATTGCGAGGCAGTTCATGTAGAGGTAGAGTTAGATTGAGTGGACCAAAAGAGTTACCCCAAGGGCCTTGAACTACCATGATTTGACTATTGAAGGGAGGGATAACATATGTCTGAGGGGTATGTATTGACAAAGCTCTACTAATAGCAAAAATGGATGCTTTGCCTAGTAATGGAGACTTGAATTTTGTAGGAGGAAAACTCTTGGTTCACTGAAGGTGAGATGGAGAAGGAAATAGGTCAAAATCACTTTTCCATACCAACTCGAATATAGGGTCAACAATACCTTTAGATCTCTAGCTTCTTGTATACCGTGGATCTGCCAGAGTGTAAAATAAAACTAGAAAAGAACTGGCACTACTTCATTTTAAATTTTAAGGCTTCAAACTACATGTTCTTCCCCAGTGGAGTTGCCAAAAACTATTGCGTGAAGCTAGGAGGAAAATTAACAATGGGAAAGAACTGAAACTACTTTAATTTGAAGCTTGAGGCTTCAAACTGCGTGTTCATTCCCTAGCGGAGTCACCAAAAATTGTTGGGTGAATATTTTGTCACCAACTAACTGATGGGCAAAATAGGTTGTTTCAACCACAACATAAGGAGATTGATCGGCCAAATGTGCAGGTTTACCACATCAAAAGGGGACAAATCTCTTCTCTCATCAAGCGGAGGTTTCCTATAACTATGATATACTATATACTATATGTATAAGCTGAAAATAACACTCATGGGTAGGACAACACCATCCATCTCTCTTTTTTTAGAGATGATGTTCATAGATCAAAGGAGAAATATTGGGTAATTGCTGAAGGTACTTCTCTTCTTTTAGAAGTAATATTCAGTCAACAGCTAGATTCCTTTTTGGTAGTGATAAGTAAATGTAACAGGGTGAAATAACTAGCAGAATGAGGTGTAGCACAAATTCTCCACCTTAACTTCCAAAGAGTGAAATATACGAAGGACAATGGGGGCACAAAGTCATCCCAAGATCCTTTACACAGAAATAGAAAAACAAGCACGCTAAAGACAATTGTGGCAGCACAAAGTCTCTGCACAGTCAGCTTCAGGACACCTTCCTGATTACTTCCACTAGTTCTGCTTGTTAAATTAAATGGACAAGAAGTCTTCTAGGAAACAAACATAAGCACAATTTCCTAAATAACACAAGCTATTCCAGCACAAAGTCTGAAAGGTCACTTGTTTTCTCATTCAAATAAAGAAATATTATTAACAATTTGAGCTCAAAGTCTCAAGAAATGCCTTTCAATTTAGGCAGAGTTTTGCTTCTATAACAGAGAGATCTCCTTTGCATTAAATAATATATTACAATATATAGCAGCCAAGAAAGACTTGGCACTTTGTTTCATGGAATGGCCCATGTTGCATTCAATGCCTTGAATGCATTTTTAGTTTTGTGAAGGGGCCATGCTAGAACAGGGCATCGGCCTTAACTGTGGCATATCCATTCATCTCAAATGTCTCCTTTTGATGTATGGGCCACTTAGTCCTCTTCTTGATATGTGTGCATCTGTCCATTTCACCTTTACTCGATGGAGAAAAATAGGCCGCATCCTTGAGTGTTTGCCCGCTTAGATGTCTACTTGGTGGATTGTTTTACCTATTGGAATAACTCCCCTGTAGATATTTTAGTTTCTCCTATAGGTTTCCCTCTTTTTTATTGCAATTTGAGCTCTCGAGCTATCTTCTTAGCTTCAGCAAGATCTTTCAGCTCTTTCTTCAGTTGTTCACTGAGTTTTGTCTTCAAATTTCATGCCATATTTGAAAATAAATGGGCATTTTATTACTTTGAATTTGACGTCCGCAGGGATGTCATTGGTCACTTGGTCGCTTGAACCATTTTGAACTTTGAACCTTTGAAGTGCATTGGTTCAATAGTTCAACAGTTCAGACGGTCCATTTCGGCTCCTTGGTTCAATTGGCTCTTTGGTTCAATCAGCTCCTTGGTTAAATCAGCTAAACTATTTCTTCAAACTTGTCTATGGAATCTTCTGCTTCCTTTCTTCACTCAAAGTTTCCCTTCAAACTTTGAAATTCCTTGAACCTTTGAACTTTGAACCATTTTGGTTCAAAGTTCAATGGTTTATTCTCTTTCTCAGAATCCTTTGGTCCTTCAAAGTTTCTGGATCCTTTTCTTTTCTGTTGAACTCGTTGAACCTTTGAACTTTGAACCATTTTGGTTGAAGGTTCAATCAGTTCAACCTTTCTTTCTTAGCTCTTCGAATCCTTTGTTCTTCTAAGTCTCTCAAACTTTATTGAACTCGTTGAACCTATGAACTTTGAACTCTTTTGGTTCAAGGTTCAATGGTTCAACGATTCAATCTTTTGTTCTTCAAAGTCTTCTTTTCTTTAAGTCCTTTGAAGTCATTGAACTTTCTGAAGCGGTTGAACTTTCAACTTGCCGAAGCGCTTAACTCTTTAAGTCTGCCGATGTCATTGAACCTTTGAACTAGTTGAACCTTTGAACCTTTGAAGGCAGGGTTCAATGGTTCAATGGTTCAATCTTTTATTTGAAGCCCACCAATAAGTCTTTTGATTGAACTTCGGTGTTGAACCAGCCTTGAAATGCCTAAGTGTTGGGAACTTGTTTCTTTGTGAGAGCTCGCCTATTGAAGTCGTTGAACTTGCGAGTCCCTTAGCAAAAAAAGCTTGAATAATTGAAGAATTGGAGCGCTCAGAACATTTTTTGAGAAGGGAAGAGAGAATTTTAGTCTGCATGACCAAAATAGTTGATATGTTGTCCCCAAAAATGAGTGACAGATTTGGGGAACAACACTACCTTCAAAAATAGGTATAAATAGATATGTAGCTCGAAAAGGAAAACATACATTTCTTATCAAAGATAGGCATATGTTGTATCTACAATTTTGAGCATTAAAACATCTCTTCTCAGAGATAGCATTATTATTTTTGTGTTCTTGAAATATTCTTCAACCAAGACTTTTCGAGTTTTGGATCAAGAATAGTAGATTGTAAGACATGTGTGGAAAATATACTTAAAAGATTCATAGAGCTCGCTAAAAATAAATCTATAATAAAAAAGTACAGCGTAGAAATGTCACTCCCTGGGCCCATGATTATTTTCACCTATATATCAGGAGCAACAAACCACCAAATAGATTCCATGGTTTAATTCACATAAGATGGAAGATAAATGTCACATTATGACTGAGCAATGAGAAAATAATATTTGTTTTGATATTACATAGGTTTTCACCACATCATCTCAATATACTTAAACATAAAAATTACTTGGCTCAAGAATGAGATAAAACTAGGGTCCCACAATGCCAAGGTCTTCATAGCATCAAGGCTGGAAGGCTAATATTCTTAATGAATTATTAGAGCTCACAGAAAACATCTTAAAAATAAAATAGGTGCCCATGTCTCCATCACCCCATTACTAAAAAAGTATTTCCAAGTGTTTTCATGTGATATTACATGGAATTTCACCACTTGCCCACAATATAACAAAATATAAAGAGGCATCTAGACCTGCACATAATTTAAACCATAATTTTGAAATGTTGTGGCCTCTCTGGGATTAATGGAAATAGATTATGACACATCCAAAAAAAGAATATCTAAAAATTCATAGAGTGAATTAAAATCAACAAAATAAAAAACACAAACTTTGTGGCTCCATCACTTAATGGCCCTGAGATCATTGCAATATATGTTCTTATAATTTTACACCATATTTCATCACTCATGATATAACAAAACATTAAAAATATAGTTGGGCCTAGATAAAGATAAAATCTAGGTTTTATGATAGTTCATCCTATTGTGACATCAAAAACAACAAATCTTGACACATATGGATCTAATATTCTCAATAAATTCACAAATTTAGCTAAAGACAAATTAAGAACAAAATAAAAACCCCTTAGCTTTGTCATTGGATTTCATGACCTGCCTGCAATACACAAAAACATCAAAATCTATTCACGTGTAGACATAGATAAAAGTAAAATTTTAGAATGCCAAGCACTCTATGATAACAAGGGCATAAATTTTTACCACATGTGACCAAACATTCTCAATGGATTCACAAATTTCATTGCAATAGCCAAATAAAGCAATAGGAACCCCATGGCTTTGCCACTCTCTAGCCCCATGATTATTTTCAACTTTGAATTTTAAAAAAAAAAACCAAAAAGAATCGAATTTTAATTTCACACTAAAGATAAGACTGTTAACATAAACAATGAACAAACATAATGAGTAAAAATAGTATAAAAACATATTTACAATCAATATACGTGAAGGCCACATAGAATAAATGCACAGACCCAATCACAACAATGACCACTTGAAACAATACCTTCTTTGATAGAGAGCGAAATGCCACCTATTTCAAAGATACATAGTCTCAAATCCAAGCAATGCAAGAGTATTATTTATTGTAAAAAAAAGAAAAAGAAAAATCACACTTCAACATTATCTACTGTAAAAAAAAACAATTATTTTCACCTTTATCAAATTCAAGCTTCTGCCACAAATAATATTCTTATCTTTTAGACTACTCTATTAGATCAACATGATACAATCAAAATCAAAGACAATACTCTCATGAACATGGAGAAATTAATGCTAACCACTGAAACAAATTAAATAATCTAGAGACATTAATCTCATAAACCCACACACACATATATATATAGTAATAATTTTCACTAGAGCCAAGGATAAATAGTGCCATTGTTCTTGAAAATGATGTCATATATTTTTCCCAAAAAAATTATGTGAGCGGGAAAAATTTCCACACAATTGACTAAAGAAAGGGGAAAAACTATTTTCACTAATAAAAACTGCCTACATGGTTAGGAAATTAATTTTCAATGAATATAATTTAAGATAAAGAACATTATGAAAAAATCAACTAAACTATATCCAAAACATTACATTTGAAAAATGCCAAATTATGATTTGTTGATGAAAAGATACTAATATCAAAGTCAAAACCTATATAACTTGCCTTCAACAAGATAAAAATAACCTAATAAGTAAAATATAGAGTTCAAATAAGTGGGCTTGGTGGCCAACAATTTTCACCATTTGAGAAAAAATCATTGGAAGAGCGGAATCCATGTACATTAATGATGACCCTTTATTAAAAGTTAAAGTGTCAGTGACCCACAAACTACGTGGATATTTCATACTAAGCTTCACCAATAAGAATCCTATACTCCTAGCTCAATTAATCGCTGGTTGATGATTATTCATAAACAAAGATAAACAAATTTTAGAAATAAAATATTTAGAAAAAACTAAACATAAGAAAGAAGATTAAACTCAGACAAAGCATATGTAATATGAACACAAGAGATGACCTAGAGAAACCCGATGTGGGAAAAAGTCCAATTGATTAGTCAATTGTACTCCTCTTCCACCGAGTAATTCAAAAATTCTATGAGACACTGCTAATGATGGTCTTTGTGGATAGAGTTTTCATTACTACACTATGTAATGCTCGTACACAAGACTGATTTACATTTCTCAAACACTCCCCAATGATCCAATACAATTGAAAAACCCATTAAACATCTAGGAAACAATGAGATAACATTCAAAAAGGACCCAAAATTTCAATTTGCAATATGAATCCAACTTCAAGACTTCTCATTGATTTCTCTAATGTTCTCTTCCTTTCACAAAGGTTGTATTTATACCCTTCCACCTTAGAATTTAGCAAAAAATCTAAACAAACCATCACCAAGAAGTGGAAATCCCTGCATCTATTCTCATTCTCTTGCTTTGCCTAGTGGTAAATTCACCACTTTATGTAGACTGGCAGTTTTGCAACCACCATTTGTAGACACTAGTGGTATGCAACTTCCACCTATAACTATCAGTGGTTAAGTAACAACTAGGGTGATTATACAACCATTAGGATAGTTACACAACCATCAGGGTTGTTACACAACTACCTTAAGCAAATACCAACAATTTTGTTGTCATTATAAAAATCATTTTTCAAAAGGTACAAGCTATTGACTTTATCAATATAAGAATATTGAGACCATCCCAATACTAATTTTGTCACGAGAACTTGAGTAAAATAATTTATTTACATGAACAAACTTGAAGATGTATCTTATATGATATTTTGCATATGTAAGTTACCTAATTAAATAAGAGTGGAAATGAACTGGACAGCATATCTAATAAACTGGATCCATATTTTGAATTAGTTCATGTCAAATAGGCCCCTCTATTTTGAAAACTCAACCATATCAATTATAACCTTCGTAGGAAACTGATCTTTCAGACTCGGAAAACTGAAGTGCCTAATGCCAACATTCAATTGATCGTCGGAAAAAGTGGGCAAACTATTGGATATCTTCACATATCAATTTGGTCGCAGAATTCAAGTGTTACAAGACAAGGACAAGTACAACACACATCCGTCTTGCATGACAAGAAAGTGGAGTTGATAGGCAGTTTAGAGCAAATCAAAAGTAGCGTGCAAGCAAAAACGTCCGTTGCACTGACATATGCACAAATGAGGGATGGGCTCCCTTATTCTGAACTGCATGGTATGCCTTGAATCTCGCTGCTACACAGTACGCGCAAAATATCAGTGACTTTTATGAAGCAATTAATTAATCAACAGTGTGCAGTAAGATAAAAACCAATAAAAAAATGATCAGCCTAGATCTGTCACGCCGTCATAGAAACTCTTAGAACAGGGTTTTTGTATTTATACCCTTGGGTTCTAGTAATGGTACACATTCCAATTGCAGAACAAGGTTTTTGTACATGTTTTATTAATAAAACATATTGATGCGTATAAATACTAAAGTACACCAGAAGCTGATTGAAAGGGACAAACATAAAAATTAAAAATAAACATAGAAACCAACATAGACTATTTTTATGCTTGTCCCTTTCTACTGGGATTTAGGCTATTTTAAAGTATAGTTTTAGTCATTCGATGTCCTAATGATTGATCGCACAAACCGAAAATACAGCCAAACAAATGCTTGGATCCGATGACAGCTACACGTTGCTACAGTAGCCCATATATGATACAATATATACTCAACAACAACATTCTAACCAACGTTTAATAACTAGAGTCATACAGGTTAAATATTTTACAAAATCATCAATAAAACATCCTATCAAAATTGAGTGAAATATATTCTTGGGCTTTAAACAATGTAAGCAGGTGAATTGAAATCTAATCTAAGACAATCCTATTAAAAGCATCAAGATCCCGATAACCAACAATGCAATTGATTATAAGCCGATGTTTGTTACTACCTGGTAAAGCCTGCTATGTTGATAGCACATATATCACATGTATATTCAAGTGATCAGAACGAACGCTCACAACCTTCTCCATTTTAACCGACCGTCACAGACACTCAAAAACCTATTGACGACCTACCAGTCTTCAAAATTTACCAACCAAATGTGCTAGACATTCAAATTTTGAGATTCAAGATAGTTTCCCATTTTCCTATTGCTTCTCATCCTTAGTATACGAACTGCAACCATGATCATTACTATACCAATAACAATTCTCCATAATACAAACTGCAACCATGATCCTTAGTATACGCATGTTAAAATATTATTTATTTTGACTTTCTACCCTCTGCGTAGCCGTTCCGGAATATGATGGATGCAAGCATTAAATGCAGCCATTTGGAAATTTGAAATTTGGAGCCTTCTGAGAAGGTAATGTAGAAGGCATTCAATGCAGTAGTATAGAGAATATAGAGTAGCAGCCTGTAAGAAGAATAGGGGGAATTAACTGCAGCAGCGGTCCGTAGTTTGGGAAGAATATACAGCAGTATAAAACAGCACAACAGCTTGTAAGAAAAATGACCAGAAGTGAATATGCAAGCAGCAGCATGTAAAACAAGAGAACAGGGAAAGAACAGGAGAAATATTCCATACAACAGCAATGAAAGGAAGAGGCAGAGGAAAAAGAGAGAAACAGAGCTACAACTCTTTGGAGTTTTAATAGAAATAAAACAAATACTCAATAAAAACAATCCTTCTTCCTTGCTTGTGCACACCCAGAAAGAACAGAGATTTTATATATATATATACTCAATAAAAACAATCCTTCTTCCTTGCTTGTGCACACCCAGAAAGAACAGGGATTATTTATATATATATATATATATATAATATGAAAAACATCAACATAATAAAACTGCTGCTGTTTGCACATATTTTCTGGTAGAGGTTATTGTCATACGATTTTACCCACAACAGCAAAATGTTTACACACAAACAGAGCCAATTATCTTCAAAACAAATCATAGACTAAAAACAAAAGGAAAAACTTGGACTTCTACGCATTACAGTAGGGGCATAGGAAGTCAACAAGAATATTAAAGAAGAAATTAAGAGGTATGGGGAGAGCAAAACGGTGATGATAGATTTGTCCCTTTGCAAAAGTCATAATTTAATGAGAAGCCACTCTCGATCAGCAAAGCTGGAGGATGAACAGGGAGAATATTTATTATATTTGTTGGAATTACATTTCCAACACTCCCCCTTAATCACAACTACTGCCATCTATGATGCCCATTCAATTTCTTTGAAACACAATTTTGTTTTCCTAATGCTTTGCTGAAGATATCTGCACATTGATCTTGAGACTTCCAAAAAGATCTCTCCATTGTTAATCAACTCTCTAATGAAACGATATTTAGTGTCAATAGGTTTGTTTCTCTTGTGAAAAACTTGATTCTTGGACAATGCTATGGCTGAGTTGTTGTCACAATAAATCTTTGTTGCATCTTCTTTTTCATGCTTCATCTCTTTCAAAACTCTTCTCATCCAAACTGCTTGGTATGATGCCCCTGTTGCTGCTACATATTCTGCTTCAGCATATGAAAGTGTGACAATTTTTTGTTTCTTTGAAGCCCATGATACTATGCTAGTGCCAAAATGAAAAACATAACTGGATGTGTTTTATCTATCATCAATGCTTCCAACACAATCATTATTTGTGTATCCTATGAGATTGAACTCATTTGACCTTGAATACTGAATGTCATAGTTCCTTGTTCCACTCACATATCTGAGAATTATTTTTCCTGCTTGCCAATGAGAAATTTTTGGAGACTCCATAAACCTCGAAATGAGACTAACTGCATGTATTATATCAGACCTTGTGGTTGTTAAATACAAGAGGTTGCCAACAAGTCTTTTAGACAAAGTTGGATCAATGTTGGATCCTTTATCATCCTTACTTAGTTTCAGTCCCGTGACAATTGGTGTTGGAGATGATTTGCAATTTTTTATATTAAACCTTTTCAAAATGTCATTTGCATACTTAAATTAGGAGATGAATATACTATTATCACTCTGATTCACCTCAATGCCAAGAAAATATTTCATGAGACCTAAATCAGTCATTTCAAACTCCTTTTTCATAGCTCCTTTGAACAAATCAATTGCCAAATCACCCGTGAATATCAAACCATCAACATACAAGCAAACAATTATGATCTCACATTGTTCATTCATCTTGGTATACAATGTAGGCTCATTACTACACCTATTGAAGCCATTTTGCAAAAGATAAGAGTCAATTCTACTTTACCAAGCTCTTGGGGCTTGCTTGAGTCCATAGAGTGCCTTTTTAAGTTTGTAGACTTTGTCTTCTTGACCCAAAATCTCATACCTAGTTGGTTGCTCCACATAAACTTATTTTTCAAGATAACCATTCAAAAATGCTAATTTCACATCCATTTGGTAAATTGGTCACTTGTTTTGAGCTACTATTGCAAGTATTATTCTCACGCTGTCTAAACCTACTACTGGAGCAAATGTCTCATTGTAATTAACCATGAGCTGTTGTGAATATCCTTTTGCCACTACTCTTATTTTATACTTTTGCACATCTCCATTTGCATTTAATTTAGTTTTGTAAACCCACTTCATTCCTATGACATCTTTTCCTTTTGGAAGGCTCGCTAACTCCCATGTATGATTCTTTTCAATTGCATCAATTTCTTCATTCATTGCATTTACTCATTTTTCATGCTTAATTGCATCTTCATAATGAATTGGATCTTCTACTTGTGAATAAAATGAAAAAAAGGAAATCACACCAACATTTTAATCACATTCATTTTGCTCATAAATGTCTCTTAAACTTCTGATTTTTTGTCTCCTCAAGCTTGCCAATGTGGGATTTGACATATCACTTGTACTAGAACTTGTGAAAGGTGGACTTGCTAGTCTTGCACCTTGATTGCCACTTGTAGATGGTGTTTGGTGTTTATTTGAAGGATTGGATGCTTGAATGTGTGGGGTTGTCCTTACACTTGATGATGGTGTCATTTGTTGACCAATTTGCTGACCTTGAAAGGGGGTGGAAGGAGTCACATTTGATGGCATACCTGCTGGTATAAAAACTTCTCTATCTTCTTATGGTAAGTTGGCTTCAATATTGATTGTTTTCTCCAAACTTCCATCCCATGCTTCATCTTCTATTAATTGCACATCTCTGTTGATTATAAATTTCTTGGTTATTAGATTGTATAGTTTGTATGCCTTGGATTCATTATTATAACCCACAAATATACACTTTTTTCCTTTGTTGTCTAATTTTCTTCTCAACTCATCTGGCACATGTGCATATGCCACACATCCAAATAATCTCATGTGAGCAACACTATGTTTTCTTCTAGTCCATGCTTCTTTGGGAATCATATTTTTAACACTTTTAGTTGGACATCTATTCATAATATATGTTGCACAAGCTACAACTTTAGCCCGGTATTCATTTGACAAATATTTTACTTTCAACATGCTTCTTGCCATTTCCATGATTGTTCTATTTTTCCTTTTAGCTACCCCATTTTTTTGATGTGTGTATCTAGTTGTGAATTGCTTTTAAACCCCATGGTCTTTGCAAAAATTTAGAATTTCATTTGAGATGTATTCACCACATCTATTCATTCTTAATGTTTTGATGTAGTGCCCACTTTGCTTCTCGACAAGTGCCTTGAATTGACAGAAGTAATCAAACACTTCATTCTTTTGTGTTAGAAAGTAGACATTCTTTTGTGTTAGAAAGTAGACCCATGTTTTCCTTGAATAATCATCAATAAAATTCAAAAATTAGTAGCTTCCACCAATTGAGAGTGTTTGCATAGGCCCACACAAATCTGAATGCACAATTTCTAGAGGTGCTTTTGCTCTAATTGACTTGCCTGTTGGATATGTCTCTCTATATTGCTTTCCCAAGATACATCCTTCACATACTCTTTCTAGTTTCTCTATTAATGGTAAACCATTTACCATAGTCTTCCTATTTAGTAGGTTCTAACCTCCAAAGTTGAGATGCCCAAATCTTAGGTGCCATAACCAATTTTCATCTTTTATTTCTGCTTGAAGATTATTTGTGTGACTACTACAACTTCTTCTTTATCCACTTGTGTGTTCATTGTGGATTATGCTTGAGCATATTCCACATTCAAATTTGGCTTAATCTTTAGGGGAAATATCCTATTGTTTATCATTTAGACCCTTGCAATGAGTTGATTACTTGAAAATTTATCTAAAATCATGCACTCTTTATTTTTGAAAAACACTCTATACCCCTTTTGAACGAGCTTCCCTATGCTCATCAAATTGTGTTTTAGACTAGGTACAAAATATACATAAAAAATATACTTCTTCTCCCCCTATTTAGTTATAATGTTGATGTTTCCTTTGCCCATAACTGAAACTTTATTGTCATTACCCGATGTGACATCATATTTTACACTTTCATCTAAACTTGAGAACATTTCTAGGTTCCCTGTCATGTGATTGCTACACCCTGAGTCTAAAAATCATACATCTTTTTCATTTGCTTGTGCTACATTGCATGCCAAAAACATAGTGCTTTGATTTGATTTTCTTTTGTGAAATTTGTATTTTGTTTGCTAAAATCATATTGCTTCTTCTTACATTCATTTAAATAATGCCCATAACCTTTGCAATAGTGATATTGGACTTGAGATTTGTCATACCTTTGGCCTTGAGGCTGATTTTGAGTTACATTGTGACTTGGGTATTGGTTGCTACCTCTTACACTTGAGTTTGATGGGTTGTTTCTTCCACCTCTATATGAATTTCTTCCTCTACCTTTGAAATTAGATCTACCTCTACCTTTACCATGGTTGATTGAAACTTGTGATTTAAAAGCATGCTCCAATGATGTGTTGGTTGACTTGCTTAGCCTATGTTCATGTGAAATGAGAGATGCATGGAGTTCATCAACTGAAAATTGTGAGAGGTTCTTTGTTTCTTCTGTGGCCATCACAATTGATTCAAACCTTGTAGGCAAACATATTAGAATCTTTTCAACCACTCTCCTTTCTTCAAGAGTTTCACCATGTGATCTAATTTGGTTTATCAGTCTAATTATTTGAGTGAAGAATGAGTCTATTGTATCGGATTCTTTCATATATATGGTCTCAAAATCCGTTTTTAGCATTTGCAATTTGGCTGTCTTCACCTTAGCTATTCCTTGGTAGGCAGTTTGAAGAATATCCCATGCTTGTTTTGACTTTGTTGCTGCTACAATCATAGGAAATATGTTCTCATGCACTCCTTGAAAGATATAGAAGGGAGCCTTAGAGTCCTCCTTCCTATTTTCCTTCAATAAATCTTTCTCTGCTTGAGTTAGGGTATTATATGTTGTTGCATTCGCTGGTTCTGGTTATCTATTCTCCATAAGCTCCCATATATCTTGAGAACTAAATAATGACTTCATTGTGATTGCCCAATAATCATAGTTTTTGCCATTAAACTGAGGAATTTATGGGTTTGTGAGACTTGTTCCAGATGTAGATGCCATTGTTTGCTGTGATAAACTTCAACTCCTTGATAATCTTTCTTAGAAACCTTCATCTCCAATAACCTTCAGCTCTGATACTAGGTGAAGGGAAGAGGCAAAGGAAAAAGAGAGCAATAGAGCTACAACTCTTTGGAGTTTTCACAAGAATAAAACAAATACTCAATAAAAACAATCCTTCTTCCTTGCTTGTGCACACCCAGAAATAACATATATTATATAATGAAAAACATCAACATAATAAAACTGATGTTGTTTGCACATATTTTCTGATAGAGGTTATTGTCATACCATTTAACCCATAATAGCAAACTGTTTACACACAAACAGAGCCAATTATCTTCAAAACAGAGCATAGACTAAAAACAAAAGGAAAAACTTGGACTTCTACACATCACAGCAGGGGCATAGGAAGTCAACAAGAATATTAAAGAAGAAATTAAGAGGTATGGGGAGAGCAGAACAGTGATGACAGATTTGTCCCTTTGCAAAAGTCAGAATTTAATGAGAAGCCACTCCCGATCAGCAAAGCTCGAGGATGAAGAGGGAGAATATTTATTGTAGTTGTTGGGATTACATTTCCAACAAACAGCACCCTGTAGGAAAGAGAGCAGGAGAATAGATTTGAACAGAGCAGAGCTACGAAGAAGACTAGCAATCTGTAGCAAAGAGGAAAGAGCAGCCAAAAAGTGAATGAACTATATCTTGTGAGGAGGCAATAATTGGAGAAAAATAAAGCAGCAGTCAAGGAAGGTTTTTGATGTTTTTGTAAGTTATTTTATAACAGCAGCAGCTATAAGATCTAGTCTATGTAAAAGGAAATTTTCAGATTTAAATATATACAAATTTTAGTGTTTATTTTTTCATTTTCTGTCCTCCCCTGTTTCAATCTTGTGTTGTTTATTTGCTGCCCCCCTGGGCCTTTCAAATTTAGTAATTTTCTACCTATACAGCCATTAATGCTCTAAGCATTTCCAACAACGCATACATTGTTTATTAGCTATCATTTTCGGTGCAATTATAAGGTTATCGACGAACTGGCTGTCAATATCAGCGGGACCTCATCTGTAACTTGATAATTCTCATCCTCGTATGTGAGTGCTTCTTTGATCTCCACCACAACTTCACTCATGGTAGGTCTACACGATGGTTCGCTTGCAATGCATCTGCAGGCTAGATTGGCCACATGGCTCATGGATTTCATATTGTAATGGTTAACTAAACTTTTGTCTATTATTTCTGCTACTTCGGCAGGATCTTTGTTTGCTCCCACGTATGGTGCAACCTGTTGAGCCAAACACAGAGGGCCTGTTACGTTCTACCATTAGGCGACGCCATGATATCAATGAATTTTGGAGGATTAGCTGCATTTCTTACCCACTCAGTCAGGAAAATTTCTTCGGGTGTAAGTTTAATATCTATAGGTCTCCTGCCGCATATTAGCTCCAATAAAACGACTCCAAAACTATACACGTCACTCTTCTCCGTCAATATGTGAGTTTGATAATACCTGCCATAGAAAGGGACAAGCATACAAATTAAAAATAAACTTACTGCATGGTCAAAAAAACATAGGACTAAAAGTCACTTCAAAGTTATATGAATTACTTTGGATCTAAGTATCCTGGAGTTCCTTTTATAGTGGTATTGATTTGAGAAGCTTCTCCATTGATCGTCACTCTAGAAAGACCAAAGTCAGCTAGTTTTGCATTCAAATCGTTGTCCAGAAGAATGTTGGCGGTCTTGACATCCCTGTGAATAATTTTTGGGGTGCAACCAACGTGCAGGTATTCTAGCCCTTAGAAAGAAATAAATCAGGCTGATTAAAATTACAAAAAAGTTTCATATGTACCTATGTTGAATACAATGACTTGGTTTCCAATGGTTCATTGACTCTTATAAAATTCTGAAATTTCTAAAACAATTGATCACCTTGTGCTGCATCCAAAGCTATTTTAAGTCTGGTTTTCCAATCTAGTTGGGAATAAAATGATGCCTCTCGATCTGCGAAGAGAAATTAATATGATTTGGTCACTTTGACTGAGTTGACGCTTTTCATTCCGTGTGTTTAAATAAGAATCATTACTCGATGTCGACACTTACCGTAAAGGTTGTCGCTTAAGGACCCTCCAGACATGTAGTCGTAGACAAGCATGAGGTCTTTGGATTCATTACAATAACCCAATAACGAAACCAGCTTCTTATGATTGATTTTTGATAGAAGATCAACCTGTTCATAATGTCGAATGCAGATTTTTCATATGAATTCAGCAAGAAATGAACAACATTAGGCATTTTGAGAAAAGAAAAAAGGTACGATAGGAAAGCAGGTGCTTTACGAATCTGTGTACTACCTCATTAAGGAATTGTGCAATTCCTTGTTTTGTGAAACATGACAACACTTTTACGGCAATTTTTTTTCCTTCTTGTAAATTACCTAAGAACACGGATCCAAAGCCTCCGTGTCCAATGGTATGGCTAAAATTATCTGTAGCCGTCGTCATCTCCTCTAGGGTAAAAGCGCGAGATTTTGATGAATTTGGCACCAAAACCACTGAATAATCTGCTTTTTGTTTGATCATCATAAATTAGGAAGGTACATAATTACACTTCAATTCCATTCTTACATTATAGAGCACAGAGTTCGAGAAAATTCATTTTGCATCCTCATAAAATAGGAAGTGAGAAAAATATACTATGGTTGCGTTGAGTATGTGCAGTTTGGGATTTCTTTCGATACACCATGATACCAACTAAAATGGTTGTTAGGATTCCGCCCCCTGTTACTCCAAGCGCAACCCCTAAAATATGCCACTTTGAGGGAGGGGAGGTTGAATTGGACTGATAGCATTCCTTCATATGCGCGCACAGGTATTTGTTGCCACTGTATCTGTGCCAAATCAAACAAATTTAACAAAATTAATACTGCTACCCAAAATTTAGGAATTAAATAAATGAATAGAAAATTCGTATTGCACAGCTTGGAGAATGTCGAATAGATTTAAAATTACAGGAGATTTAATCCATCTTCCAAAGGTTTGGTGTTAAGTTCTTGCGGAATCACACCAGAGAAATTATTGTTCTGTATAAATCTGCCACAATCCAAGAAACAATGTACACTTTTAATGTTTGCAGCCCTGGATGAGCTTGAGAAGGATATGAAGAAAGTGCACAGAAGAGAAAGAGACGTACAACTCTCTAAGACTATGGAGTTGGGATAGCCAGTCCGGAATTTTACCATTTAAATTGTTATTTTGTAGATGCCTGCACATTCATCCCACTTGGTAATTTTTAAAAACAAACTAAGGTGCTAATTGAAATCCAGTAAAATCGGGGTCCATTATTTGTTGTCTATATACCTTATAAGTAAATTGTTAAACTTCTTGCGAAATAGCACTTACAATTTCTAAACATTATCTTAAAAATAATAGTGATAATAATAATCCTCCATCAAATTCTATGGGAACTATTTTAAACTATTCATGAGCGGATTATGAATGATTATGGAAAATGATATAAACCATAAAAAAATGTTTTCACTAAAAGAATTAAAATATTTCAAACTGCTATAACTCAGAATAAACCATGCTAATAGACACAAGCCTTTTATTCATATGATAGACAACAAACATTTGTGTTTTCAGGCATTGAGATCTACAAATCTCTTAGATAAGCTATTCATGAAAATTAGAGGAACTTGGAAGGTCTGACGCACTTACAATATCTCTAACTTGTATAGACTTGACAAATTTGGCAAGGGCCCTCGAAGATGGTTGTTGTCCAGCAATCTAATTGGATGTCATATATGGAAATAAAAATATATTAATACAATATTTCCTATAAATTTTTTAAAAAAAAAATGTGATAATATTTTTAATTAAAAAAAAATTTAAAAAAAGAATTTGTAATTTTATATGAATAAAAATAAGAAATTACATTTTGAAAATGTAACTAAACATTTAAAAGAAAACATACAAGGAAGAAAAATATAATAAGTGATAATCATATTAATTGACCGCAAAAACAGAGCATATAAAAACAGAGCACACTCAAATTGCTACAGCAATCATTGAACAAGATTTTTATTAACCTTTCTTGATCTTGTAGATCTTCTTGATCTTGCTTATCTTGCTTATTACAAAGCTGTACCCATGAGTCCTTTAAATAGATTTGAAAAAAAATAATAATTAGAAAAGCAAACTGAAGACTAATTTTAGTCTTTACATGCAAACTAACTCTCTAACAAATTCTCTAACTAACTAAATTTAACTAACTAAATGTTAACTGTTGTTGCATGCATGAGAAGGAAGTGGAATTGGTAGTTTTGGAGAAATTAACTCCAGTTGACTTCAATTTCTAACACTCCCCCTTAATTTCTACCACTAACTACTTCAGCGTTTACAATGCCTAAATGATTTACCATTCTTGCCACAACTACGTTGCTAGTCGCTGCCATTGATGTCAGGTTGGCTAGAGAGTAATCTTCAGAGTTGTGTCTTCAGAGCAGCATACAGACATTCTCCCCCTTAAGTTGAAAACTGGTCTCAAATTGCTAAATCTTTTCAATACACTGCCTCTCATGCGGAATACACCGCCTTGCGCAATACATCGCCTTATATGTGGAATACACCACCTTGCGAAATACATCGCCTTATATGTGGAATACACCACCTTGCGAAATACATTTCCTTATATGTGGAATACACCACCACCATGCAGATTTCGGTCAATCTTGAACACATTCGACGCCTCTTATCTTTGGCATTTAGAGCAGGCTCTTCTTTACTATGCCTACTGATCTTCGGACATCCAACTCTCCCATGGTTTCCTAACAACTTCATCAAGCAACCCCTTGATTCTTCTTGTGACAGCTGCGATCCTTTCACCATATCAACTGTCATCATATTGGTCATCATAAAACAATCTCCACAGCGAACACACTTCCTAGAATGCTACGACATTCACAAAACGGCTTCCTCTGCAGACTCCTTGCTGCTGTGTGTCGCCTATTCCACTTGACTTCTGCGCTTTTCCTTGTCTGGCTCTGATACCACTTTGACAACAAAAAACAAAGCATATAAAAACAGAGCACACTCAGATTGCTACAACAATCATGGAACACGATTTTTATTAATCTTTCTTGATCTTGCTTATCTTGCTTATTACAAAGATGTACCCATGAGTCCTTTAAATAGATTAGAAAACAAACAATAATTAGAAAAGTAAACTGAAGACTAATTTTAGTCTTTACATGCAAACTAACTCTCTAACAAATTCTCTAACTGTTGTTTAACTAACTAAATGTTAACTGCTGCTGCATGCATGAGAACGAAGTGGAACTGGTAGTTTTGGAGAAATTAACTCCAGTTGACTTCAGTTTCTAACATTAATAAAAATAAGAAATGACATTTTGAAGATGTAACTAAACAACCAAAATATAAAATATAACGAAAAAAAACATAATAAGTGATAATCCTTATATGATTTTTAATAAACATATGATGATCTTACTTGTTAAGATCAAAGTAATGAGAGGTCTCAATTTCAAATTTTGTTTGAACAAATTTAAGGTTAAGTTTGCTACAAAGATATTATTGATACAAAAGGATATGGTGTTAAAGGTCAAAGAACGAATTTGAATAAACAAGATTAGAGAGACATAGTTTCCTAATGATAATCTAAAATAAAAGTATTTTTTATTTAAAAAATAATTATTTTTATTAATTAAAAGTTATCTTAGATAATTTATATTTTGTGGAATGTTAATAGATATTTTACTTCTATGGAGTTTTCATTAATAAAGATTACTTTTAAGAGAAAATATCTATTCGTAAAAAATATTCTACTTTTTTGTTTACCAAAAAAATTTGTGAAAAGTGTATCCTTATTTTGTATTAAAAAAAATGTAGTACATAAAAAATACATAATATTATATTTATATATAAACAATTTAATAAAAAATATTCATTATAATTTAAAACTTTGGATGGTCTTCTGATTAAACAAATAAATAATTATATTAAGAATATCTTAAAACACTCTAAATAATATTATTAAATTTCATTTAATTTGTAATCATTATTTTGAAATGAAAATGGCATTAAAAACTTCTTAATATTTCTATCCTATCTTTGAACTTTGTCCCATAATTCCCATAGAATCTATTAAGAAAATAAATTATTTTTTTATATTTCTATTTCTGTGCACTTCAAGTCATGTAGAGCAATGACAATGTACATCACATGGAAAGTTGTAAAGAAAATGACAACTTGGTACAAAAGGTCCTACACTGCGAATAAGAAAAGAAATTAATCGACTGA
Source organism: Torreya grandis (assembly GCA_037957365.1). NCBI lineage: Eukaryota > Viridiplantae > Streptophyta > Pinopsida > Cupressales > Taxaceae > Torreya > Torreya grandis. The sequence continues at coordinate 3,002,163 of JARHVA010001135.1, forward strand.
TGTCCACATTTCATTGGCGTAGTGGTAACGTTCTTCGGTCAGTGAGAAATTGGCTTGAGTGAGAAATTTAGGCTGGTTTAGGGAAAAGGTAAGCACTCAGCTTATATCTTCCTTCCACGCACAGTGCTAAAAACATTTGTATATTACTATTATTATTTTAATTAGTAAACGGGACTTCATTAGAGTAAAGAATAAACAAAAGAGGCATTAACAATAGTTTTTTAGAGTTTAGAAAACCATGGCACAACATTAATCAATTCACAAGTAAAATTGAAGCATCATCACAAAAGAGTTTTAAAGGACTAATTTCCTTAGACTCCAATGAGTTTTATGGAGTCGTAGTAACTAGCTGAACTGTCGCTAATATATGACTAGAATGTTGAATTCGTAAGTAATAGAATATAAATATAGAACTGTAGGCTTACAAGCATACGAGCTCGGTTAACTGTCCAAACTGTAGAGGTACGCTTCCTTCGAGATTCTTTCCCGATAAATTTCTGAAAAACACAAAATCAGATAATTACAACCAAATCTATTAACCTTTATACATTCGCATGCAAAATGAAAAAAATACAAAATATTGGAAACTAAACTTACATTTCCGAAACCCTTACAGTCTTAGAAACCTTAATACAGCGAAGTCCTTCCCACGGAATGCCAAAGCAAGGATCCGAAGTCCAGTTTTTTAAGCCAAACTCACTTTTCGCCACTAAAAGAGCTTCAACTGCAGCTTAGCCAGGTGGAAACTCGTGTAAGAGTTATAAGATATGGTTAAGAATTGTAAACTTTGTAAGTGAATTTTGAAAAAAGAAAGAGAGAAATTGAGTCCAGACCATCGTTGAAAAAGGTGAAAGTTTGAGTGGTAACAAAGTCGTAGAGCTCAAGAGCATTGATGATAGGACCGCCAGTGGAACGAGGGGAGTCGTCGACGAGACTCAGGGTTACGTCTGTGGATCCGTTAATTAGAAAGCGCAGCTCTGTGGAAGAAAAATTTGCCACCAGATTAATTCTCGGACCTCGAACGACGTTATTAATCGTAAGGTAGAAGGATCTGTTATGCGATAGATAAAGCTCCGCAAAGTACAGAAACACAACTGAGTTATTGGTCGCATCTAGGGGGATATTTATGATCTTAAACGCCATACTTCCGCAAACTTCTATCGCCGTTTGCATCACACTGATTGGAGGGAAGTTATGAGTGTTGGTTATTGAAATTTTCTGGGGCGACCTTACCTTGCTGAGCGTTCCGCTAACAGGGTACCATATGCGATCGAATGGGTCTTGAGGATACCTAAACAATCAGTCATAAAACCATCAAAGGAGGAAAAAGAAACTCAAAACATTGGAAACATATACGGAAGCAAAACAATTCCAGTGTCACCTGATGGTTCGTGCACCTCCCAAATCATGTCTTTCTATCCAATGCAATATCGTTCCTGACTGAACCATATTATACATCCCTTTTTTAAGGGTTCTCAACTCGATAGAGGAGATAAATGGATCGTCACATTCTGAGGTTCGGATGAAGCAAATATACACTGATTTCCCAGAACTAACCAGGATTTTCTCGGCCACTTTACTGGACATTGGAGCGTCAAATGTTACTTTATTCATGTATAACATATCTGGTGGTGCCTCGATAGAGTAATTGAAGCCTCGAACTCTATTAGAATTACTTCCATAAAATCTTAGTCTCAAGAGGATGGGAACGTTAGGGGTGATGCTGAGATGATAGCAAGACTTGTTGAGTGGCTTGTTAAACACTCGCTGCCTTTGCAAATGAAATGGAAGGGTTAAATCACCCAAATCTGATGTGTTACCGACGTGTATAAAGTTGTCATCGGTGACCCATGTAATATTGGTTTCAGGGTCCGTGCGATTTGTTTTTCCGCCGCAATCAATGCTCAAAAAACCTGCTCAGGTAAGTCGAATTGCTTGTCACTTATTGTAAAAATGCAAACTGATTTGTGAAATAAATATTCAGAAAGGATAAATACAGCACCTGGTTGAGCATTGAGAAAATGTGTGTGGCACAAGAGGATAACAGTCACAACGCATACATATTTACTGCCAGCGATAGCTTCCATTGCTCGCTTATCTTGGATGCAGTGTTGTGCAATACCGAGTCCGTCTGAGAACCCAATCAAGTGTATTCGAGATGCTCACTAAACAAATTTCACATATATTCTAAACTAATTATTGGATTCTCAAACTCATCGCCCGCTTTACCAGTTATTTGATCCATTTTCTGCTCTTGGTCAAGCATAATTATTGGATTGCCGTATGGTCCTGAATACAAGCTGTCATTCAAACAGTGGGGTCCCATGCAGTGGGCTTCTGCTTCTGTAACATAGGAAAGAGGGTCCCATGAAATTTTTTTGGGTCAAATTTTACTGTTTATTTAGAATATCTTCAAAAAAAAATTTAGGCCTGATTATAGTAATAATTTTTCCAGAGCAGGGAAGTAATGAAGGGTACAAGGATTATTTTACCTACTCCTAAACTTAGGCAGATTATTTTGCCTGTTGTCTTTCTTGTATGAGCTTCCCTCCAACATTTTTCTTATACAACTGTTCTTGTAGTAGGAATAATTTTTTTTTACATAGAACATAAAATGAATTTAAACCCCTATAATTCTATAACAATAATAAATTTTTTTACATAAAACCTAAAATAAATTAAAATTCCCTAAAATTTCTCAACAACACTTACTAAAGTCCCAACATGAGACTGGATGAAATTCCTTTGTTGGAAAATTAGAAACCTACTTTTCAAGTAGTTTTGACATAAAGTAAAACGAATTCAGACCACAAACATCTCAATCACTCAAAGCGGATGGGATTGAGAATAACGTATCCCGTTAAGGTTGGTCTTTACCATGTTTTATTAATGCTTTGATTTTTTTAATATATATTTTCTAATTTAATTAAAAAATTATTTTTAAAATATTTTGATCTCAGATATTAAATTTTTTGTTTGAATTAAATTAGCATATATAGAATTATATTCTTTATGGTACTTGTGGTTGTGATTCATATTAGTTTTTTAATAACACTTTTTTTTCCATATTATTACATTATTTTATTTTAAGTTTTAACTATTTAGCACACAATGATATTTAGATTATGTATAAAACATCAAAAGTCTTCCACAATATATATTTATGCAAATATAATAAATAAATTTTGCATATAAATATGAAATTCGTTAAAGTAGACACTTGAATATTTGAAATTGGATAAAGAAGGTTGATAAATAAATTCTTAATTTTTGACTTACTTGTGTACTTTTAGAGGATGTCACATCTTTAAAACCCAGTTTAAACAATAAGTCAAACAAAAAGTAGAGAACATTTTGTAAAAGATAAATTTCAAAAAATGGTCAAAATCGAGCCTTCATCGATTGTGTCCCAGTCAAAATGAACCTTCACAAATTCTCGGCCACTTTGGTCAATTTTATCCTTGTACAATCATGACCTTAAGCAATAGATATGGAGGGGAGGTGGAGAAGGGGGAAATATCTCTGCACATATAGAAAATATCTAATACTTAGATAAATGTGTGTGTGTCCTATGTATATATAGACATGCTATATAATGTTACCTAAGCAATAGATATGCCATATATATGGAGAATATTTACATGTGATCCAACCTTAGAGAATAGTGAAAGGAAATAATCGTGGCACAATAGATCCACAAGTCAAGGGATAAAATAATGCATTAACTAGAATTTAGGTAAAAACTCTAAAATAATTTTCTGGACATTATAGAAGTATTTAGGGTTTAAAAAGGAAAATGAATAGTCAATTTCTAGGTTTTCAAATATTATGCACTGAATAAATATATTATAATTAGAAAAAAGTGAACAAGAAGTTAATTTATAATGAAAACCTAAGTTAATGGATGAAAATAAGGGGCCCAACACAAGGATAACGTGTACCAAAAATATCTAAATATTTATATGTTGACCAAGTGTGATAAAACATGAAAATGATGCAATAGAAAAATATATTTTACCAAAATTAAGTATCTACATAATGCCCTACTTTAATATGTGTATATGTATCAAAGTAAAAAGTAAATGAAAACACATAAATACACTTGAAAGATAGAATGACGCACTCTAAATTTATGGATTGGGTGTGCCCACACTTTAATGTCAACAACTAGAATGTACCTTCAATCAAATGTGCTTGCAATCAAGGAGTCAATGTCTCGATATATCATTGAAAATATAGTAAAATGAAATGGAAATTAAATAATTAACATATGAGTGAATACACATAATGGTAAGTGAACCATGCATGTTATCACTATGGAGAATATATGGTACAATAAATTGAAAATCATGATTTTAAAGGACATTCAAACACCTCAAAGACTTTATAGAAAGTAATGATAAATTTAGTCATCAAATTGATTAGGGAATCAAATATTTGGAAAGTCTTGATCCATCATTATATACTCCATCTCAAAATTATAACCCATGCAAAATTGAATGTGTGTATGTAATATCTACATATATGCCTCCTCATTGAGATGAGTGATGTGTGCTTAGTCCTACATATCACTCGTATCAAAATTAAGAGTTGTGTGTGTCATATGCTATCATAAATCATAACCAAAGTTATTGAAGTATGTGTAAACACTTTGTAAACAAACACACACACACACACAACCATAGGAATATATCATCATGTAAATATCGACAATAATCAATGAATCATGAGAGAATGAGGTGATTGATAGTGATGAGAAGTGATATTCTCCACTATAGGCAACAAGAAATATAAATAATATGTCTATGTATATTCATATGGAAAAAAATGTTGTCATGTAATGCCTAATAAGAAAATGTAATGTTATGTGGGGATGGGATGGTGAGGGACAAACAATATTCCCCAAAATTGATTGGTTAGAGGGGACAAAGATATGCCTTAATGTGATACGATATGGAAGAATCCATATATCGATGTCATACCCCATGTGACTAGGTGTAAGTAGGAAAATGTAGGTTTTTGATATATAAGCAATGCAAGATTAACGGACACATGATTTTAGTAAGCTCTTTGTGCATAAAATATGGATGTTAATACTTAGGATAGGGTATGAGTATGATGCCCCCAATGACAACTTATAGGTGTAGGTGCAATAAGTGAAGTTCATGAGATAGGTGTAATTATGATGCTCTCAATGGTGATATGTAGGTAACGAGTTCGATAAGGATAAGGATAAAGGATCTGCCATAAGATGGCTAAAATAAATCAATAAATTGTAGACAATATAATTTGATATTTGATACTTGGCAATATCAATCTTGACCTACACTTATCTTATATGAATTGTACGTCTCCAAACAATTCTTAATGGCCATTATTTCACATCTACATGTGGTTATGAGTGGGTTTGACGTCGTAGAGCTCAAGAGCATTGATTATAGATCCGCCAATTGAACCAGGGGAGTCATCGACGAGACTCAAGATTACCTCTGTCGATCTGTTAATTAAGAAGAGTAACTCTGGCAGATTTTTTTTCCACCAGATTAATTCTTGAACTTCGAATGATGTTATTAATTGTAACGTAGAAGGATCTGTTGTGCGATGGATTAAGCTCGGCAAAGTACTAAAACACGAGTTTTTGGTCGCTTCTAGGTGGATTTTTATGATAATAAACGCCATATTGTCGCTAACTTCTACCGCCGTTTACATCACACTAGTCGGAGGAAAGTTTCGAGTATTGATTATCGAAATTCCAGTGTCACATATCATATCTTGCTATCACATTCAATAGCGTTCCTGACCGAACCATATTATACATGCCTTTTTTAAGGGTTCTCTATTCGATAGCGAAAATAAATGGACCGTCACATTCTGAGATTCAGATGACGCAAATATACACCGATTTACCAGAACTAACAGAATCTTCTCGCCCACTCCCGTGGACATTGGAGCGTCAAATTCTAATTTTTTGATGTGTAACATATTCGATTGTGCCTCCTTAGACAAATTGAAGCCTCTAACTTTATTAGAATTACTTCCATAAAATTGTATTCTCAAGATTTGAAAGTATGGGCGATGCTGAGATGATAGCAAGATTTGTTGAGAGGCTTGTTAAACACTCCGTGCCTTTACACATAAAACGGCAAGGTTGAATAATCCAAATCTGATGTGTATAAGTTTTCAGGATCCGTGCGATTTGTTTTTCTGCCGCAAGCAATGCTCATAAATCGAATTACTTGTCACTCTCAATAAAAACACAAACTGATTTATGAAATAAATATTCACAAAGGATAAATACAACACAAAATTTGAGCAGTAGAAAAATGTGGGTGCCAGATGAGGATGACAGTGACAATGCCTACGCATTTGCTTCCATTGGCCAATAAAACGTATCCAGTGTTGTACAATACCGAGTCTGTCTGAGAACCCAATCAAATGTATTTTACACTAATTAATGGATGCTCAAACTTGTCTCCCACTTTATCAGCTAGTCGTTCCATTTTCCGCTCTTGGTCAAGCATAATTATTGGATTCCCATCTGGTCCCGCATAATTATTGAAAGGCCTCTGTTCACCTCCCACGACTCCAACAACTTTATATATATATATATATGAAATTAGAAATCTACTTTTTGACATAAAAGTAAAATGAATTTAGACCAAAACTGTCTCAATCACAAAAGTGGACAACACTGAGAATAATGGGTCCCGTTAAGGTTGGTCTTTATGTCAAAAATAAAAATACAAATTAATGTTCGATTTTTTTATTAAAGATATTAAATTTTGGTTCGGAATCAATTATTAGTATAAAATCATATTATTTTAAGGTATTTTATTTGTTAATTATTAATTTATATTGGTATAGTTTTTTTCATATTGTGATTTTGTTTTATCTTAAATTTTAATTATTTACTCCACAATGACATTTTTTAATCTATAAAACATCAAAAATATTACACAATAAAAATCTATGTAAATGTAGTAAAAACAATTATGTATATAAATTTGAAATTTGTTAAAATAGAAAGTTAAATATTTGAAATTAGAAAAAGAAGGTTGATAGAGAAATTCATGATCTATGACTTACCCATGTACTTTTGGAGGATTTTGTATTTATATAATCAGGTTTAAATAGTAGGTCGAACAAAACTTAGAAATCATTTTTCAAACACATTAATTGAAAAAAAGGTTAGAATCGAGACTTTGTCTATTGTCCTAGTCAGAATTGATACTCCATTGATTCTTTCCCATTTTGGTTAATTTTATCCTTGTACAGTTAGTACTTGAATTTTCTAGGGTGGATGCATAGTCCGAATTAAGGTTCTGATTGTTCTTAGCTAATTTGATGTGAAAAAATTATATTTCGGATCTCTTTTAATCTTTGACCTAATCCTCAATAATGTTGCAAGAAATATTATGCAAGTTAGTTGGCCCAAACAACCTTTTGAAAAGTTTAAACCAAAAACATCCTATGTGCTTATAATTAAGGATCTATATAATTATAGTACTTTGTGAGTGTTGAGAGATAAGACTTCATCTTTTCTCCCTAGATAATCAAATGTAACTACATGCTTTGCTATGACCTTATTTTGACACAAGATGGAAGAGGAGATAATTAAACCAATGTATACATTCCTTGATAAGACTTGATAAAATGTACCTGACAAACTCAAATTATTAAAGTTTAGGATGAGAGGATCAATCAATAATTGAACTAATACTTTGGTAACTCCATATATATATATATATATATATATAAACGTATGTCGTACAGCCTATGCCAGTTGAGCCAAAGGCTTGTGGCTGGCTTGCAGGCTATAGGCCTGCACCCCAAGGCTAAGGGCCTGTTTAGGGGGGATTTGGCCAACCACCTAGGCTATGAATTGTGGGTGGGGATCATCCCCAAAAAAAAAGATGTAGGCCTTTGGGTGGGGCTTTGACCGAACACCAAGGCCAAAGCCTAGGGTGTGAGGCTCAGCCTCTACCCAGGATTTTGTCCCTAAAATACAAAAAGAAAACATTATTTTTTTTCAAGAAACTAACACTTTTTTTATGTTTTTTCCAAAACAAACTTAAAATAAAAATGCCATTTTTTAGCAAATCTGGTATTTAAAAAAAACTATGTGTTTTCCATGACCATGTCAAATTGTCAAATTTGGGTTGTTGGTTAATTTGACTGAGTTTCTAGTTTTCTCACATGGAAAAATTCCCACACATGGAAAATTCATTTATTTTTTGAAAATTTGGGTCAAATTTGGTTGCTCACCTAGTTGAAGACAACTTGGTACAAACTTATGCCAAATTTAGTGGATTGATAGAGTTGGTGGTAGTTTTGCTAACTTTTATGAGTTTTTGGGTGACCCCCTCTCCATTGTACATGGTGATTTGATAGTTATACTACATCGATGAATATCTTGAGTTTTGGACCTCTAATTGACAAGTAATTTTTTTTTATGCACTCTTCATGGTGGAATAAACTGTTTCTACTTTTGATCGATGGTTCTTTAGTAATTGGTTATTTATCACAAGCATTGCAATCATGTCATCCATTTTGGACCTTTTGGGACTCCATTTGGGCTCATCTAGAACCTATTTTCAGTCCAATTATTTTTTAAAGTGCATAGATTTTCATGTACTTCACAGTGGTGATCTCATATCATATCATTGTATTATAAAATTGTATCTACCACAACATCTCCTTTTTTGGAAACTATAGCACATTTTACTCCACACCACTTAGTTATTGTTTGCAAGTGGACTTTGTATTGACACTACTTATAAAATGTCAAAAACATTTTTGCTTGGGGGAGTTATTCATTTAGTGAATTTGGGGGTGGGGGAAGTGAATTTGGGGGTGGGAAGGGGGGTTTATGTTGGTGTATTATGCCCATCTCTTGTCTACATAATTGTTTGTTTGCATTTTTTACCATGGGAAACCCAAATTTTCCTCTATTAACTCTATATAAATCACATTTTTAAAGTGAATTATTGGGAAATGACTGCATCAAATACATAATGGAAACTTTTCCAGAACCCATAGATGACAAGGATAAATATTCACGACTAATTGTATAAATATAAAATTGGCCACATCTTTGATTTTTTTATGCATTTTTTCTCATGCCAAAAATAAAATTACAGTATGATTTTTTTTCAATTTTTTCTTGCACAAAAATAAAATTTCACATCGAGTTTTTTGACAATTTTTTTCATGACAAAAATAAAATTACACATATCGCCATATCATTTGGTCACCCGGTGTGGCAAGTACCGATACTCTCTGTGGTACATCATTTTATTGATGAAGCTTGGTGGGTGAGGCCCAGTATAACAAGTCACCAGACTCCCTCATGGAGAAACTCTTTTTTCTCATTAGTGTTCTTGTTTTGTATGCATGTCTAGTTAAAATTATGTTGACTTCATCCAAAATTTACTATCGGATCGAACCATCCTTCATTAAATATATTTATACAGAGTTTGTGTATCCTTTTGTCCCCTTTTTTAATGCCTACATTCTTCAATGGACACATATCAAGGCCACTTTCTTAGAGCCTAAAGTTTTTTCGTAAGTTTTTTCATGACAAAAAAAATTACTCATTCATTATAAATGGGTATCTTATTATGCACTTGTATGAAGAAACCCATCTAAGGACCATTTCATGTCTCATTAGAATATCTTTTAGTTGTATTTTTCTTGGTTTTATATTAAATATCTCTATCACCTGTTAAAAGTCTCTAACAATTTTGTAACTATTTTGGCATGTACCAGTATTCACATGATGATGTTCAAGTAGTGGATATGTCTAATCTTGCATATCTTGGTTTATGTACTTTTTGGCATTCTTTTGGTTTCTATTTAAGTTTGTGGGGTAGTTTGTTCAACCATGTTATGGATCCATTATGCCTTGATGCCCTGATTTATAGCTTGGTGACCCTTGTTCAGTGACACCATCTTTATGTTCATTTATCACCACTTTTACCAGCTACATCAAGATAGATATCCATACTACCTTTTCCCAATTCAACATTAAGGGGGGTGTTCTGGAAATACTTCCTTGGTTTCATCTCACTACCCATTTCTTTGGCATTCACTGTTTAATTTAAGTAATCCACATATTCAACACTATTTCTTACATCACTTGGCATTTTGAGTGACTTGACATCCATGCATTATGGTAAGATAGATTGAAATTCATAAGGACATTTAGCTTCAAGGAAAGTCACATGAACTTCTTCCTTTATCCTCTCATGGGAGGAGTTTTTTCCTATGGGTTTTCTCCTTCTCTCCTTTACTTGAGGAGATTATTTTGTACGTGAGTACCTCATTAGGGCTTATTATTAGGAACTCTTTATTGTGTTTTGCATATTTGTATTCACATTCTTCTTAATTTTTACTTAAGAGGGGGGGAGGGAAGGGGAACGGGGGGGAGGGGGGGGGGATGTTGGTGTGAATAGGGTTATTTCCTATCTAGTTCTACTGTCAGGTGTGAACAGGGTTATCTTCATAACCATTTTAACTATTTTATTCTTTTCACACCTTATTTATTTAAGTTTACTTAGGTTTTTTGAATATTTATCTCACCTCATAGGATCGTGACACTTGTCATAATCATGTGAATGGTTGGTGAGAGGTATTTACTATAAATACACTCTTTAGAAGTTTATTTAAAACTATCTCATTTCCAATACATGTGTGTTGTATATGGTTCTGTCTATTGAGAGAATATAGTTTATTCCTCATCTTTTGATCTTTCGTGTGAGTCACAATGCTTCGTTTAGGAACTCATATAATCCTAGCTTTATTACTGATAGTAAGTACTTACATGCTATAAGCCTAAAATATTTCAATTAAAAATAGTAATAATTAATTATAAAAATATAATGCATCACATTTTATTATGTTTAATAACTCCTATCATTAATTCATATATTATATTTCATATACACTTTCATATAGTATGTACACTAGTAGCAATTATTCATTTATTCAATAATGAAATGTAAACATTCATAAATCATATTTCAAAAGTAAAATATGAGATAAAGGCTCAGATCTAGTTACATTGTTAAAAAGTCCTCATAATTACATATTTTTAAGAACTACATCATGTGAATACATCTTTTACAAAATATAATATAATATAATAATACAAATTGTATGATTGTATTTTTGAGCTATGGATCTCAAATACTAAACATTGTAATTTTAACCCAAAACTGCAATAACATCAAAGAGAGAGAAATATAGGAACAATCAACAATTATGAATGAATTTTTACTATCACCTTGATCCTAATGGCTTCCCTCCAAGATTTCCATGCTGATTTTACAATGCTATTTGACTTAGTATTATATTTATTGATAATGGATTCAAGATGAATGTAATGGCTTATTTGGATGCTAGAGTGGATGTAAGAGAAAGTGAGTGCTTAGGATATTTGGAGTATGGATGCATGAATGGATTATGATCATTCTAATTAGTATATCCATGCTCTAAGGATGCCTATTTATAGGTTGAGGGAGGGGGTTTTAGAGGATTTTTGAATTCATTTAGAATTCTCTAGTTTACATCCAATCGTGCACATTACTTCCTATATGTAACTCCATCACTAGAAGGTGGTTTAACTGCTCAAACCTTCCAATCCTAGTGAGAGTGGTTGAAGTCAATGTAGGGAGGTGAAACCCTAGGTCAAATATTCCCTAAAGAACTCATGGGAGGTAATGACATCCCCTTCACAAGCTAAGTTTGGATGAAATTAAAAAAAACATAAAATAGAAAGACTTTAGGGTCATTTTCAAGACCACATGAAACTATGATGAGTTTTTGGGGAGTGATTTGGTTGACATTCTTTCTAAGCCTTGGACTAGGCTTGATTACAATAAGGATGGTGATTTTGATTTCAAAAGTTTCCTAAAGGGGATAGATGTAAGAGCATACATGCAACATCCTTCTTTTTGCCAATCAATTAATTAATCACCTATTACATATAAACTTAATAATTGAGTTAAATTTTAAGCACCAAATAAGAGATTAGGTGATGTTATTTTTGGCCCTTGGCCTTAATTGCTAAAATGGTAGAAGATTACACAAAAAAAGGCCACATGAAGCAATAAAGACCTAAGTTCATTTTAAGCCAAAATTGAAGATTCAAGAATTAACCTAATTTCATGATTAAAACATCAATTTTTAAAATGTTACAAGAGTTATGATGTGTTTTAAGCACCAAATGAAATGTATCTAAGACTTAACCAAATCTTAGGTTCATTTAAAGCATTAATTTAAATGTGTGAAATCAAGTATGTTCATTTTAAACCCAAAAGAAAGTGTGTTTGGTTAGTCAAATGCATTAAAACCAACTTCCAAACTACCCCCTCAACCTTAAAAAACACAATTATAAGGGCTTGATTTGAAGCACTTAAGAGTTTGATAAAATGACATTAATAATTTTAGCTCTCGAGTTGACAGTCAAGTTGGGTTGGATAGGCGAGTCGGGTTGGTAGGTGAGCTGGGTTGATAGGTGAGTTGGGTTGGATAGGTGAGTTGGGTTGATAGGTGAGCTAGGTTAGACAAGCAAGCTGGGTTAGACAAGTGAGTTGGGTTGATAGGCGAGTTGGGTTAACAGGTGAGTTGGGTTAGATAGGTGAGTTGGGTTGACAGGTGAGTTAGGATGAACCAAAGCCGAGTTGATGAACCAGAGTTGAGTCAGGCTAAACTAGAGATGAGTTGGGATAAACCAAAGATGAGTTGAGATGAACCAAAGCCAATTTGGGATGAACCAGAGCTGTGTTAGGCTAAACTAGAGCCGAGTTGGGATGAACTAGAGCTGAGTTGGGATGAACCAGAGCTGAGTTAGGTTAAACCAGAGTTGAGTTGGGATGAACCAAAGTTGAGTTGGGATGAACCAGAGCTAAGTTGGGTTGAATAAGATCCAATTTGAGCCATTCTCAAAATAAAATTGTGGTTTATAAAAATGGACTTTTTTGCTTAATTTTTTGCTTTCTTTGCTCCCATACTTCAAGAGCCTACATGACAATAGTTAATAGGTTGCTTGTAAAGGCTTTGTGAGAAAATTTGTGTGTTATGGTCCCATCGAGTGTGCTAAAATGTAGATTAGGATTAAAAATCAAGTTAGTCAAACATTAGTCAATAAATCCAAGAGAAATGCATAGAGAACTAACTAACAAAGCCTATCTATTTAAGGGGAATTTGTAAATGATAATGAAGAAACAAATGAAAGAAAGCATACTAGTTACCTTACCAAATAGATTCCATCATCCAAGAGTGGATCAAAAATTTGTTCTCCCCTGATCAAGCATCCTTGTCTTTATCAAAAATGGTGAAAAACTCCTCCAATGTCTCAAGAATACTCCACAAAACCTAGACTCGTGATTTGGAATCATTAAACTAGCCTATGAATGGAGCTTGAAAACAAAATCAATGGTCAAATGCAAAGTATTGTGGAGACAATTCAACATAATAACTTTTCACAAATCAAGCCTAAAAATGATGTCCATGGCCTCTCTGTTTATAGATTTTCAAGAATGGCTAGAATCAACCATGACCATCCATCTCAAGATTGAGATGTGTGGTCATAGATTAATTGAATTATGTGATTAAAATCCATAATTATCCTCATCATGGCTTTGGAAGAAGGGACATTAGTGAGGCATGGGAAGTAATAAAGAGGCATGGGAGACCCATAATCTTGATATTTTATGCACTTATGGCTTGATGGATACCACCCTGTAGATGACATCACATGATGATATAGATAATAGAAATAAATTTCCAAAAATAAATATTCAACAAATCTTATGGAAAAACCACTTAAGATCTTGATTTAGATTAATTATCCTTAAAAAATGTTAATCAACATTTGTGTAATTATTTGGAAATTGTCCCCCAATTAATCATAATGGTCAGAAAGTCATATTATTGAGTCATAATTTGACTTGAGAAGAATTGGAAGGTATAATTAGATGTGTTGAAATTGTATTCCCATTTAGGATGTTTCTAACAAAAATAACAAAGGTATGTGATGTGTACCAATGAATTAGAAGAAAAGAATGGTCTAGAGCATCAAAAAGCAAAATCATCATTTTGACTTGAAATGAATTGATCAAAGTTAGTTGGTCCATAAATTGCATTGCCCCATTTAGGGATACTTTGACCTAAATTTTCATTTTTAAATGACAAGTTTGTACCATTTACGATGTTTTATGGATTTTAACCTAAAATGTGCATTTGAGTGCAATTTGAGTAAGACTGACAATTTCAACATAAATGGTGTTAAGAATTAGATGTCTACAAATACAAAGGACATAGGCACATGTCACTAAGTCTTATAAAGATAAAAAATACAAGGACATGTTTAAATGTCCACATACACATAGATCAAACAAGGTTGTCTTAGATCCACATGGAAGGACATGTTAAAATGTCTACAAACATAATCAAGAAGGCACACACAAGGACATGGGCACATATCCAAATCATAAACACAATAAAATTAATTGGTATAGAGCCATAGAATAATGACATATTAAAATTCCCTCAAATAGATATAGAATCAAAGAGACACAATCAAATTTAAACTAGGAAAGCTAGAAATGAAAGCATGCATGAACATTGGATATAAATTTATATAAAAGCAAAGATGTACATAAGCTAAGTATATAATAGTAGTAGTCGATAAAAACTTAGAGTAGTCTGGGATGATCAATATCAGGATATAATAAATGTCAAATCTATTATATAGAGTATAAAAAGATGTAACCTAACAAATCAAAATTTGTGTAATATGATGCCTCCAATGGGTGAATATATCAATAATGAATATATGTATCTACTCACAATGGGTGGATAGTACCATATATGGATATATGTAGAGGACTTGAGTCTTATATTAATCTACAATCACTTGAAAAAGAATAAGTGATGCATGTATGTATGATAACTAACTAGACTAACATATATAACATATGTACTACCTGAGGAATAGAATAAATGTAAACATAAAAATGTATACAATCTAAAATTTATATTTTATTATCAATATTTGAATGTTTTCATATTTTTAGACATGTTATATTGTTTTGTATTTTTTGGGCATAAGTTATGTATAAGGAGAATGAAAATGAAACTTTATACAAGGAGAAATGTAAGAGAAAATATGTGCAAGTAATGTTTAATTAGCTAAGAATATGTACAAATGGAAAGTAGTGCCTTTATATACCTAATATCACATCCATAGGAAGTGGATAGTCAAATGGAAGATCTAGTGGGAGATCATCTAATGTTAGATAATAAATTTTCCCAAAATTGGATAAATCATCATCATTATGATCATCATACCATGTTTTCAATAAAAGTATAATCTTATCCTCGACAATAGTCTAGATATTGTGCATTCAAATGACATGTTTTTCTACTATGTAAGAAGATTCATGTTTGATCTTAGGGTAGACCACATTGGACTATAGGGTATATGTGTGAAACCTATGGTTCTCATTTATGACATCATGTATAATGCAAATCATGTGTCCCTCATAACTGAATTTCAAACATCTATATATCTGATCAACTTTGGCATCAATTGCCTATAACCATGTATAACCAAGTGTAACATGTATATATGTGCTTGTGCTCATGAAAAAAAGAGATGTGTTGACCAACTTAAGGCCACATGTAACTAGTAATGTGATATGTCCTAAAGAGTCTTGATAATGTATAACATGATGTCCAGTGTGTTGTAAAACTTCCAAAGTGCAAGTATTATGATCAAAATCCTCAGTGATAATAATTTTATGGATGTATTTATCATTGATAAAAGATACAGATAATCAATGGATCATTCCTCAAGTTTTTGTGTTGGTGAAGAGTTTATTGTGGTGCTTGTATTGGTGTAGGTGGAGGTTATGTAATCTGAATAGTGCCCTAATCCTTAAATGTATTCAATTTTTTTTGTAATATTGAGCATTTATCTATACCATGGCTTGTAATCCTATGAAAATGGTAGAATAGTCTATCATCCTACTGTGACAATCTACTAATGGATTTATGGCAAACTGTGGGTAATGCCATCAATCATATATCAAGTAATATTTGTAACATCTATTGTGGTTTATCCTATGTATTTCTTGCATGAATCTGAATAACTAGGTTGATATCCATAAATGTAACCATATGTACTAAATCTATGAAGAGTTTGTCTTTAACTACAAATGTGTGTATGGGTCTGTATCTATCGAAATGTGAACTAGTAGTGATGTCTATGCAGGTGAAGGCATAAGTGCCTAAGAATCATCTTTGTACTCTCTAGAGCCTAATGGTATCAAGCTCAATCCACATAAATAACCATCAATGTCAATGGGTGTTGTCTCATCCTCTTTAGTGTCCTAGGAATATGTATCAAATTTTATGATATATACTTTCTCAGAGTTAACAAGTAATGGTAATTGTGTTGTGAGGATCTCATCATCT
This sequence comes from Torreya grandis, assembly GCA_037957365.1. Lineage (NCBI taxonomy): Eukaryota > Viridiplantae > Streptophyta > Pinopsida > Cupressales > Taxaceae > Torreya > Torreya grandis. Next base: position 3,018,645 of record JARHVA010001135.1, read on the forward strand.
ACCATAGGTGGGATAAAGTGTGTAGGAGGAGTATCTATCTATATCATGGATAAAGATATTGATGTTATAGGAGGATCTAGAACTATTGCAAGAATAGTGGTGCTAGATTCCCCAACCTCATATGTATGCATCTATTCTAGTAGAATCATATGAGGTAGGGACTCTATGAAAATATGATATGTCCCATATGGAGATGTACTTGAGGAAGTAGGCTCAGTAACTCTATAATATCTAAATGGTTATTCATCATCTAGACAAGTGTATAAATATTTTTCATGTAAAAACTTAACACATCCATGTAAGGTATGTGGTCCACCCTCTATGGCATGTATCCAATGTCTCCCAAGTAATAATTTGTAGTGTAAATTATTAGGCATCACCTGAAAGTCTATAGATAGGGTTTTTTTTCCCAACTGTGATATCTAATGTAATAGTACCAAATGCTTGTTGGGGAATGTCATCAAAACCTCTAATGTTCTTATATATCTTTTGAATAGATTATATATCAACCCCTAGAGTCTGTAGAAATGTGAGGTTGCATATGTTAAGTCATGAGCCATTGCTAATTAAAACTTATTTAATAATTGTGGTTTTGATTTGTGCATGAATGAAGAGTGGTAGATTATGATGAATAACTAACTATGAGGGAAAATCCTCATTGGAAAAAGATATAACATCCTTAATGTCATTAATAGTGTTCATGAAAGATGCAAAATAAGTTGGATATTTGCCATGAGGCAAATATGTATGATTGAGATTTGAAAAATAATATCTTTGAAAATAGTTTCCTTTTAAAGCAATTATAATATAAAAATATTAGATGGTGTATTTTTCAAATGATTCATAATCTCATATTCTATATGTTGATCTTTAGTTCCCATTTTATTATGTTGGGGACGAGGAGGGAGTGTGGGGTTACACTATTCTTGTATAGGCTAAGGAGGCACTTGATTCCATCTAGTGAGAGATCGAACCATAGGGTCTACTATTTTTCCAAGGTGAGTAGTAGAGGTGGGATATGAGTGAATATATTCAATAGGTTTAGGTGGAAGATGAATAAAAGGAGGCATCTAAGCTCTCTATTATCAAGTAGTAACTATAAGTAAATCAAAATTGTCCATGAAACAATGTTCTCCATAGAAGGGGGCTCAAGATGAGGTGGACCAACGTGTGGCATAAGCTAAGTTTTAACATGATCCATGAGAGAAGTGACATACATGTGCATCATTCTACAAATGGTGGGTAGTAGGCATGCATAATAAACCATAATACTTTATACCAAAAAGTAGAAAATGGCATTCTTCATGACAATCATGATGAAAGGATGCAAACTAAAAACTAAACAAATTATAGAAATAAAAAGGGAGACCCTAATGGTATACTATGGTTTTAATCAATATGTTTTAAGTATGTAAGTTTTACCAAATGGCTTAACTCTTAAGGGATTTATGGAATGTAAAACCTTAGGTTTTTAAAGGGATGGAATAGTAAATCAAGGAATAAATATGCAATAAATACAACCACTAATTTTTAAAACAATTAAACTAATCTAATTATTCTAAAAAAATTAATGAACTACACAAATATGTACTTAGCTAAAAACTATTTGAGACAAGTGCATTGGATACTAGAAACTAGTATAGAGGCTGATCAAAGTGTCAAAAATTAGAATCTAAAGTCAAAACTCCTCCTGGTTAGTATCACAATCCTCTAGATAGTATCTCTTGCATGAAAGGACTAGGAGCTTCTAGATATGCTTTCACCTGAATCTAAGATCCTTGTGTTTTTGAGGATGAACCTTGATTTACTACATGTGACCTTTTTTTTTACTGATTTGGAAGCAAAAACCTAGATCTCAATGTTGTTAGGGTATTTGAGGAGCACAAGTAGTAAAAGTGAAATTTTAGCTATACAAATTGGACATGACCTCAACACCCCACTATGTTGAGAGTTGCCTATATACCAATACCTAGAGAGGGGATCAACTCCAATGTTATTCTCTCGATTAAGTGCTTGGTCCAAGTGCAAGTGAATGCTAATATAAGTATCAACTTGAGTGTTTTGAGTGTGCTTGAGATTGGAAATTTGAGTAATAAGATCTTAGGAATGTTGTAGATGGATATATGTAGAAGTCAGGTAGAATAGGGATTAATGATCTTAATTTTCACAACTATTTCTAAGTTTCTTCAGGAGTATTTACATCTAATTTCCAACTAGTAAGTAAAGGGATAAAATTTATTTATATATACTAATTTAGTGCTTTTCAAGATATGGAATAGGTCTAAGCTAACCATAAGGTGTCTTGACTAGCAGAAATATGTCTATTGGATGGGGTAAAAGAGCTCAAGGAAAGTATCATTGTCCCTTGGTCACTAGAGTGGTGCACTACTATCTAAAGGGCTATGTTAGTCTCCAAGTGGCAAAATATGGTGCACTAGGTACATAGATGCATAGGAGATGGTCTAGGACTTATCTTGGTACATATAGGGATGGGTTAAACCCACATAAAATCTAGATAAGGATTGAAATAGGCCCTAAAATAGGTTTGGTGCTAACCTAGGGATAGGGTGGTCTCAAGTGACACTCATTGCACTCAAGTGACATTTTATATTACTATAATTACTATCAATATCTTGCTTGATTTTTTATATATATAGTTTATATTACCATGAAGCTATACAAAGGTTTTTCTAGATCGAGAGAGCAAAACAATTACAACTCAAAACTAATAGGTCAAAAAGGGCTAAGATGAGGAATTAAGACTTATGGGCTTGGACCACATCATTCGTTACCAACTTTTAATCTAGGGATATTTTACTTGTGATCCATGAGGCCCTTCATGGGCACTCCCTTACCCAATGGATCTCTCTATAAACAAAACATCTACCCTGCAAGGTTGCAAAAATAGTGGAGGATTATGTGGATTTTTATATCCTATTAACACCCATATTTCTAATGATCATATTATAGTTTGTGTATGGCCCCATCTCTAATAATGTTGCCCCTATACTTGGCCCTTACCTTGATTGTGTTGAGAACCTCATGGGGGGAACTGTCAGTGGGCCTGGTACAGTTATTTTTTTCATTGAGGGATTCTATAGACTAAGTGGGATTATTTTAAGCCTTTGCTAAGAGATGGATACATAACATAATCCCTGTGTCCATCTCTCATTAGGGATAACATTTCCTAGAAAATAGTGATGAGAAATTATAGCATTTGTATAATTAATGGTCCTATATCTATCGGGACTTGCTATGGACCTAATTTCATAAGTCCTAGCTAAATCTTAACATGGTCTCACTATATATTATCTCTGTTGGATGGTCCCCCACTACTAGACTAGGTGGAGGATCGTGTCCATTATCCATAAAATCTAGTTTACATGCTATCACACACTATCTTGTAGGTATGAAGGAAGAGGTTAGAACAAGATTAACCTAATAAAAAATTAAATACATCCATATCAAAATTTAATGTTATTTAATTATTTATTTTTAAATTATTTATTATTATTATTTTAACTATTTTAAAAAATTATTCAGGGATCAGAATTCTTGGTTGCACTTTTAACTGAATATCGAGTGGATTTCGACCCTACAATGACAAATGATCAATACTTAAAACTCGACATTAAAATTAATGGGAGACCATTTGACATCCAAGATCTCTAGCTTTTTAAAATAGTCTAATCAAGACTTATAATAATATCTACATACTATATAAATAATTATTTTAATCCATTTTTGGAGGTTTTCCAACATCATCTAAAATATTTAGGACTTTAAGTTCAAATTTAAAATTATGAATATACTTTATAAAAAACAATGGTCACTTAAATTAATTTAAATAAAATATAAAGAGATAATGTTCATTTCTTCATATGAATTAATAATAATCAAATTGAAAAAGATTAAAATTTTCTATTAAAACAAAAATAATGTATAAAACATTTTGTAAGTAGAATAAAATAACTTAAACAAAAAAATAAAGATAAAGTCAACCTCATATTATATCTTAGACTTTACATGAAGAGAAACTTAACCGTCTATTCTATTGTAAACCTCACTTCCACCAAAAACAAAAAAAAAAATAAATAAATAATAAATAATTATGAAACTTATAAAAGAGCTCCCTTGACTTCATTTGCTTATTTTCATTCCAGGTTTAGAGTTCCATTTCTTAGAATATAAAAGGAGATGAAAGAGGGAAAACCCATGACCCCCTTCCTTTCATACATATTTTTTATTTTTAACCCATTTTTAAGTTTCTTTATTCTGTGTATTAAAGATTTTAGTTTTTAAAAAAAACTCATATTTCTAATCCAACTAATTTATTAGATCGATTCTGCCTGTTGTGGGTTGTGCTTTTTTATTGTTATTAAAAATGATTTTATTTTAGTAATAATGATCAGGGAGTAACATCTCAGTCATAGTTATAAAAAAAAGGGTAGTTGAGATAGCCAACTCTTATCCAATTATATACTTACAACTTATGGTTGGGATGTAACTCCCAACTCATATTTTTTAAAATAGAGACGAACGATGGTGCTACTCCATGTATCCCCTCTATCCTATCCGTATGCCTTAGTGCTGACATGTTTGTTTCTAATTGGGGCACCGTTCCTAAATGCTTAGCCATGTGGGGTGTGGTTCCTAAGGTCCATGCAGCCCCTAGATTGCCCAAGGGTATGTATTTTATTTAAACTTTAATATAATTCTATGTAATGTAATATTTCGACTTCACACCAAGGAATTATTAGTTATTTTTCATATTATTCTCATATTTGTTATTGTAGTTTAATTATTTTTTTATTGGTTTTTGATAGTTATGTATGTTGTTTTTAATTTTTTTTCAAGTGGTTATTATTGATTCTTTGTTAAATTTGATCTTTATCAAATTTTTTTACTTCAATGTAATTATATTTGTAAAATGTGACTTTTTCCAATTTTTTATATGATTAGTATTATACTATTACTTGTTTATATTAATATAGATACACTTTTCAATAATAAAAAAATACTAACAATAATTTTATGTAAAAATATATATAAACATATATTTTTATTTTTACTATATTATTTGGACTACTCAAGTATTTTTATTTCTATAATGTTAATGTCCCTCAAAAAAAAAAAATCTGTAATATATAAGTCTACAATGATAGAAGTTATCTCACAATATTATTATGTTTTTTATAAATCCTTTTTAACATAAATGGGAGAAGTATCTAATTTTTGTAAATTTGTGCCATCCTAAAAGCTAACAGCAGTGGTTTGATATATTTTCATTCCCTTCAATAATATTTTATCTTAGTTTTATTAATAGTATAATTATATTTACATCCTCTTTTTGATGTTTGGATGTGTACAAAAGATATGGTAAAAGATATATCTACATGATGAACAATTTTATCTCCCCTTTAATTTAAATCTTAGTTTTCAATACTTCATTACAATTTTAATGCATTTATGTTCCCCACGTGAATTTTACATGGGTTAAAACAATGGTTAAGAATTTATAAATATTAATTATATCATCAATTATGTGTTAACAAGATTTCTACGATAATAAAATCAATCATCTTTCACACGATTCAAACCAACACCGATACCTGGTTGAATGAGAATCAAGGGAAGTTAGGAAGTTTAAACAAGCTATGGTTTTTGACTGAGGAGTTTACTGTTGGCTGTGATAAAAATAAGATTCTAATGCTGACTTTGACTGACTAGTACACATTACCTCACAATTCAAGGAAATCATATAATCATATAATACCACCAGATATGATTTAAGTTTTAAAGTACACCGAAATTCATACTTGAATAGGCTTATGTATTTGTCACTTGTTTTTTTAATGACCAAAACTATTGATTAATATTAATTTCTGAGGATTTTATTAGTTTACATCAGTTATTTTGATTCCTCTCATGGTATGTAATCTGAAAATTAAATGGCAATGATCTATTCAGCACTTCCTCCATATGCAAATATAGCCGCGAGACCTTCCACTTAGGCCACATTTTGCTAATTACTTTTGTTATGCATTTGGTTTGCGAATAAGGCATATGACAATTTTTTTCTGCTCACAATTATTAGTACATCCCCGTAGGTACTATTGTTTTCGCTATAGCGGATTTATAGCATTTTGTCCTCCATGAATATTATAACAATTTGCTAATGTTTTAACCGAAGTTATGAATAATTTATTACTTTTGCTCACTAACACTAAACCGTGAATAATGTTTATAAACTGAATCAATAGGAAGCTTGTTTGCATATTACATTACATGAGCTGTAAGGAACCTGCAGAGGGGATAATGGCAATGACTGGGCATTATAAACGATGTCAATCGGTTAAGCGGATGTGGTCTAAATGTCCAGTGTTTTGCTGATGATCTTTTGTTACTCAATGCCAAACGTTGACAGGGGCAGCATCTAAATATGCTCTAATTTAATGTCTTCTGCTGCTGTGTAATCTGTCTCTGTCTCTGTATCTATCTCCGTCTCTATCTCTGCTGCAACAAGAATGTTTGCGAGCCATAGCAGAAAACACCAAAAAGACGAAAATCAAAAGAAGAAGCGTGTGACAGACAAAAGCGAGGTGTAAGAGAGCCACTGCGCTTGTCTGGTCTTGATGCAAATCACAGTGTTAAGAAAGGGGATGACTACCCTTGGGCACTGTTAACAGAGTAAGGGCAGTGTGAAGGAGCCATGTGCCCTGCAATATGAGCCTGCCTGCCAAGCCCACGTTTGACAAAAAACCGCAAGGATGGCAGGCAAGTATGGCACATCATGCAGCACAAACGATGCTCACCCGGCCAAAAGCATCATAGAATTTGGCTTCGACACTGTCACCGCCATCGCCATCCACCATCACCACCATCCATTCCACGACAAATGCAATGCCTGTAAAACAGAAGCAAATTTCTCTCCCCCTGCTAAAATAAGTGCCACAGCAACAACCCAAAACCCCAACAGAATCACAACTGCATCTAAAATTACAAATGAAATGCCTTGCGTAAACACATGCCAAATTGCAGTGACAAGAAGTGAGAGCAAAAGTAGGTAAAGGTCCCAGTTATGTCCCAGATAATGCCAGGGCTTGGATGTGTAGTGGCATGGGGATTTTACATAGCTGCAAAATGAACACACCAGGTGCCAAATTCCAGTGCTGGTTAAAATGAAAGAGGCTGCAATGTGGGCAACTAATGATCCCATTCAGGAAGTGGTACCTAGATATGGTCAATTTGATTGTTATAATAGCAAGTTGCAACAGTGAATTACCCATTAATTTATTTGTGAGACAAATCCCGTACCCGTTTATCGTTTAACTGATTGCAGTGAACATTTTTATCTATTGTAAGTAGCGGGGGTGGATTAGATGGCAGAAAAATTTGCTTATACAGCAGTTTTGGGTGTAATGATCCTGACGGTGGTGGTCTCTGCAGTGTATGGTGCGGAGGAGGAATTGGCACCCACTCTGTTAATGTTTACAGGCACTGCTTCGATGGCGATGGTGCCATCTGTAGTTGTTGTTCTCATCCTCACTATTTTTTGTCCTGCATTTTCCACTGAAGCATTCGACATAGAAAACGATTGGTACTTAGCTTCTCATTTTTCTATTGTGATTGCGGCTATATACTTAATCTCACAGGGAGATACTATAGCCGCATCACGGCATTTATTTCCTATTGGATTCCATCAATCCTATAATACTAACTTAACCTAGAATGTCAATTTAATATTTGTTGTTGGCTACCTCTTTTTTAAAACTGTCAAACACATTACCCCACCATATTTACAATAATTTATATAATAGAAATTTTTGGGGATATAATATCTTAGAAATAAATCATCTCTTTAAAAAATTAGAGTCGTGATTACTTGATCATCTATACTAAGTCGTCACAAACTAAGAGTTGGAAATTGATGGTTGACCCATACGCAGTCCTTAAATGATTGTAGCTTTAAAAATAACGGAGCTTATTTTTTTAAATTATCATAAATTATAGTACATTGCTTTAATCCCCCAAAAGTAAGCATAATCATTATAAAAAAAAATAAGCATAATCATTAAAAAAAAATACCATGTACACACACAAGTTGTTACTATTGAATATAATAAAGCAAAATTCTCAATGTTACAATTAGGCTTTGATACCATACACATATTCCACTGACCATAATACAACCAAAAAAATGGTTAAATTATTAAAAAAACATATTTATTAAGTAAATTTAGAATAAACTCAACAATCTTTAATTTCTTTTAATACATTTGAAAATATTTTAACACTTAAACATATATACACTATATAATTGTGAATCACTGCAACATCTACAATATGTAGTAGTAGAACTAGTATATTAATTATGTAGTTGAATATAAAATATTTTAGAACATAAGCAATAATATGGTGAAAGAACATTCCTTATTTACATTCGACATCATAAAACATTCATACTAATATTACTAATTTCAACACTACAAGAACATTCATTTATTACAAAAAATTATTTACAGTAACTAGAGTGAAAGGATTGCCAAATTTTTTAAATGTTATTTTTCAGGGACAATGGTCCCCCTCTTAACTATTTTCAATAGGGTTCCCTTTACCTTGAACTATTGACCATTTGAAACTCTCATGTAACTTTATGGCAATAAAGGGGAGCACTCACCTCCCAACTATGTCATGTCATTAGACATCCATGGCCTTCATCAACCCCTAAGCCCGAGATTTTTTCCAAAATATTCAATATTCAAATATGGTTACACATAAGGTAGGACATATATAAATATTTTAAGGCTTGAATACGATTGAACAACAATAGCCAACACAAACCTATGGAAAGCTAATTAAAATGGTAACTAGAGGGGGAAATATATTCTACACATCACTTTCAGCAACTAAGAATTGAAATAAATTGAACCTGTACATTACCATTTAAATAATTTACCATGTTTATGGTCTTCAATTTCATTAATCCCTTTCCCTTTTTACCACTAAGTACAATCTTTATTTTAAGATCACTCACATATACTAATCTTCAATCTAAAGTAGTAATTAGTAAAACCCCTACCTAGAATTGTATAAGAATCCATCGTATTTAACTTGGTCCTTTTGTCTCTTCAATCCTCTATTTTTACACAACTCCTAACTATTGTAGCTAACAATGATTATGTTGCTATAGAGAAACTACTTACAAAAGGGGAGAAGGATTTTGTCATTAATAGCAAATCATGGATGGACATGTTTCCAATCCATGCCATGTAGCTCCACTCCTCCAAGCATTCTAGAAGTCCTCAACCTTGGTCTAATGGTTTCCTAAAATGTCACAAAAGTTACACACTCCAAAGGCACCAAATTTTAGATAATGAAATATTAGGAGGACAACTTTGAAGTTGGGAAATTTTGGGTCTCAAGGTAAATTCTAATTAATCATGACTTGGAATGGGTCCAAGATCATACATAGGAAAAAGGGGGTGTTTCACTCAAATTATCATATCTTCAAGGTACATTATCCTCTAGGTACTAAGTTTTGAAGATATAATGTTCTAAATGTTTAATATTAACAACATGCACACAAAGTCTAGGTGTAAATGTTAAGGTTCTAATACATGGCCCCTATGTCACATCTAGGTTAGGAGTGGTTAATAGGTCCTTGGTCCATCTCTTTTCCCCATTTTTTTCTTGACACCCATCACCTACACACTCAATTAAACTATCAAAATGCTCAAACACAATAAATTAATATCTCAATAATACAAATTTATCCATATCAATATATAGCCCAATAGTTCCATGTAATCCACCATGGTATATATCTTAATGTTGATCCTTGGTTGTGCATATATTCTCAATCATAGATTATGAAATGTTAGATATTTATACCCACCCTTGGTTATTCCATAAGTCAATTGTTACATGAGGGGTTAGAAATAGCATCTCTAAAAAGATATAGTACCATGTAACTTCAATCATGGTTAGAGAACCAATATCTAGGAAAATGTATATAAAAACATAATAACCATAGAATAATAATGAACTAATAGTATAAAATAACTAATTATGCTATTCTAAGTGTCTGAGAATATCCATAGCCAATCCATATGGTGAAACTAAGATAAATTATATCAATCATGTCTACAATCCTTCGTAATGATCAAATCAACCACATCATGAGGTGTTAGAAATAACGTGTCTATACAATATATTACCACATAGATTTATTCATTGTTAGAGAACCTATATATATATAATGAACTAATATTATAAAATAACTAAGCATGTTATACCAACTATCTGAACATCACCATAGCCAACCAATACATGGAAACTAAGATAAAAGATATCAATCATGTAAATAATCCTCTAAAATATAGTGAAATATTCATTAGTGAGTCATATGAAGGGTGTTTACCCAAATAAATGGAGAAATAACTAGAAAACTACATTGTAAATATTGTATTTCACACAAAATATATTAATGTATGATTTTGAGATGGTTTTTACAAAGTGAGGTGAAGCTTTAAAAAGCTTCATGGGGGGTTATGGGGAGAAAACCAATTTTCCTGTGTAACTGACAATTATTTAAATAAAATAACTATTAAACCAAAATATTAAATTAAAAGTCATTTGGATCATAAACCTAACAAACTTCCCCTTGATCCAAAGGGGTATAGATGATGAAGATCTAGATCTATCACTATGAAGTCATCAATGAGTATCTCGGCTACATCTACAAGCTAGCACACTATACATCGTAATACTATTCAAACTATTATTGATGAGCATGATCATGGCCTACTCATCTCCTTTGACCATCATACAATATTGTAGTAGAACCCAATCAAAGCTTATCCAACTACATCAATCCACATAAGGTCCCACATAAGAACCCATCCAAGTGATCCTCCAATAGTCTGTATGGCACATCTCTTAGATGCCCAACAATCACCAACATTGTATGCATGCCTTTGCACAACACTCAAAATGCTATCAAATCTAATGCTGACTCATGCAACCACTGATGGTTGATCAAAGGCCACTATGCAATATCTTCCCCCTACTAGGAAAGAGGTGAGAAGATGTGCAACATAAAAATAAATTGAAACTACTCTATCTTTTCCTCAACAATCATATCAACACACTGAAAGAAAATCAAAATTGAAAGCAAAGACACAAGCTAAAAAATGTTATTCTAGTAGTGAACCCATACTCTGAGTGACTAAAAAATGGAGAAGGGAAATTATATTCCAACCTCCATGGATCCTCTGACCTCTAGTTAGATCTATTTAGCTTGTAAGATCCTTAGGGGCCTGTAAATGCCAAAATGTAACACCACTGTCACTGATAACACAAGTGGTGGAACACATTATTATGATCTTTTTTGATGTATAAAACACATTTTTACTATTTTATAAAAACTTGGGCTATCATATTCCATCCAAAATGCACCCGATTTCATTACAATGCATAATTTATTCAAAATATGTAAAAAAAACATATTTGCACATGCTAGAATAAAAAATTGATTAAATTGATGCTCTTATAAATCCATTTACATGAAAAAAAAGTGGTCATATGAAGAAATTGGCCATTGTATGCATAAGATATGACAATTTGAAATTTTGCTCCTCTATTAGGTTAGGCAGACCACCCCTCAATGCTAATTCAAAAAATTTGACTAGTTTACAGGAATTCAAATATCATAGTAAGACATGATGGATACCTCTTTGTTTATACTCATTGAAAATCTATTGGATTCTAGTTTTCAAAAAGGTAATTTTGGAAAAATAATATGATAGTTTGTTCAAGATATGGTAAAAACGGTCATGGTAGGTGCAAATTTTCCTAGTTTTCACAATTAATTCAAATACCCCCTTTACAAAAAAAGATTTTATTGGCACTTTTTAGGGTTGAACCCTTGACATTTTGTATTAAAGTAACCCAAAAAAATTTATAACCACCTTGCCTTCAATAAATTTGAACACTTAAAGGCAAAATATTTAATATAAATTTGACTTTCTAGATGAAAAATAAAAATAGATAGGTTAAAAATTTTCACCGAATATTACTCCAATGTAAAAAATTTCATCCAAAAAATTGTTGTATTGTGGATCCCACCAATTTTAGGTTTGAAAAGCATTTGAGATAGCACCCCCTTTTTTTAACTAGAAAACCAATTATTTTAGGTCATCCTTTTGTGCATACAAAAAAAATAACTCATTAGAAAACTAATTTTTTTAGGTCATACTGGTCTGTATTACACCACTTTATTTTGACTTCTATGCCATACTTGATTATACTTCAATTTCCATAGGGATCTCTAAAAATTAGTAAATTTATCAGGCATAAAAGTATTCCATATAGGTGTGCCATACAGGTTTGGCATGATGTAAAAAAAAACTAGGTTTTGGAAAAGAATGCACTGCAAACACAATAATGGTATCCTCTTCTCTTGTAAAATATTGCCACTATTGCAAGGGTCATATAGGTATTAATCTTTGACTTGGATAAAATCAACAATAAATTGAAGCGTATATAGGCAACAAGATCAGATGCTTTGGGCACTAATAAGTAAATATTTCCAATGTAATATTATTACTCCAAATTTATAGAAATAGGCATACCATTTTTTAGTTATTCAATATTTATGTACCTTCCCCCTTCAAGATGTGACATAGCTTTCTCCTTATACGTGGCTTTGATACCATTGTTTACTTGGATTATATCAAGAACAGTGAATAAATTACATTGCTAACCTTATATTTCATGCAAAATATATTAATGTATTATTTCAAGATGGTTTTTACAAAGTGATGTGAAGCTTTAAAAAGCTTCATGGGTGATTATGGGGATAAAACCAATTTTATCATGTAACCAAAAATTATTTAAATAAAATAACTATTAAACCAAAACATTATACTAAAAGTCATTTATATCATAAACCCAACAAAGAGAATAAGGAATATCTCTAGGGTTGTTTATACGAATAAGAACACTCATCTGACAAGTAGGATATCCATCTACTTAGTATAAAATTATATATATTAGGTGAATGCATGAAACAAAACTCATAGTAGGCTACCCATCCGCTAGAGGAAAATGTTTGGTTTACTTGTGATAAAATGATAAAGGACATAAATTGATCTAATCATGTTTATAACCAACTCATATAGAGAAACTAAGATAAAGGATATCAATTGTGTTGTTAAGACCCTTCTTCCTAACCATCTATTTATAGTTTGTTTATTTAATAAAAGGTTATGGATACATATGCTTTGTAAGACATCCCTTAAGCTCATTATAGTAGATATAATAGTAGAATGTAATAGTGTAATAGTAGATTAATCCCACATTCATGGGGAGTAGTAGTTAGCTAGTGATAGATTACAATAAATAGGAGCTTAGTCTAGTATGAAGGCATCTACAAAGTGTATTTAATTGAGCTTGCTCAAAGGAGGTTGCCCCATCAAGGAGGCCAACGATTCTAAAATTTTTATATTTTAATTCTATTCTAGTTGTTTTAGTTAATATATTGCCAATATTTATAGTTTGTTTCATATATTTGTAATTATTTTCTAACTTGTTTAGGGAGGATCCTTTTAACTGGTAACAAAGCACTTTTCACGGCCAAAATATTTTTTTCTATGACCCACTGTATGCACTCACCTTACCTTAATAGGACCCTAGTGATAAAAAAGTGGTAATATAACATATAGTGGTAACTATAGAAGGGATTTTCTAGAGCAGCACCATTTACATATATCTATGTTTTCTACATCTCTATTACAAGTTTGAATAAGGGTAAATATCTATCCATGTAACTATGGAAAGTACGTGGGATAAGACTAAAACTCATTGTGAGGAGTACCATAGGAACCCAAAAGTAGTTGGCCAATTGAGAGGACCTGCCATGAAAATGAGCAATGACCCCATCCTGATTGACCAATTGTCACCTGTGAGGAAAACTAAGAGCTGTCATTTAGGGGTAAATCCATGGAAAGATTTTTTTTGGAGAGCAGTACTCATTTAGATAGCATTGGTGGCCAAAGAGATTCATTATAACTCTTAGGCATTTAAACAGACTCAAGGCCCATATCCACCTTATTAATTTCCTTGAGGTCTCATACCCAATTCCACCATTAGCGACAAATTATATTTTTTGTTTTTTGAGTTTTTCCATAACTTCTTCAATTTTTATCCTCTTGCTTTGAAATTTTTCCAAAGTGTTCCACTCACTTTTCTACTCCTTTGTCTCTCTTGGAAAATTTTTCCATTACAGTTCCAAAATTGCCCCTACCTTCGTTAATCATACCCCAAAAGTGCAAAAAACAACTAATAAAAGTACATTTACTCCCATTTTCATACAAATTAAAATTTTCCCTTATTGAGCATATCTTAAATTGTTTTTTCTAATCCATTGCAAAAAAAACTTTTTAAGGTTTTGAGCCGTGTAAATGACATTGTTGGGCTTTAGTCTGAAATTGATGCTCTTCATAAGGACCTCCACAAATAACTTTCTAGAATCCATGCTTAAAATTATGCACTCCAAAATCATGGAGATCATCACTCTGATGGTAGTTATTTTTAGGCACCATTATGTGGTCCTAAACTACCTTTTCCCAAATTTGATGGCACTGACCCCATTAGTTGGATTTACCGTGGCAAATAATATTTCAGCTTGCATCCCATAGAGGAACGAGTCTCTATTACTTCTTTTTACCTAGAAAAATATGTTGTTTAATTATACCAATGGTACCAAAAGACACAACTAAACATGAATGAACCAAGTTCACCCAACCCTTGCTTACCCATTTTGGGCCTAATGTCTATGATGACTTCATAGGAACATTGAATAAACTACATCAAATTAGCACCATGTAGGAGTATCAAATAGAGTTTAATAAACTTTCCAATCACATGGAAGGTCTCTCTAATGAATTTTTTCAAAGCTAATTCATTAATGTCCTCAAGGATGGGCTTTGATCTAAGGTTAAAATGTTTCAACCTCACACCATGATGGAAGCATTAGGTCTTGCTAAGCTCCCCAATGACAAGATCACTACCTAGTGTTAAAATTATAATTAGGCACCATCCAAGCCCTCATTCTAGTGGCCCCACACCAAAATAACCCCCATAAAATGTCTCACATAAGCATAATTATGCGTACATCAAGAAAAAGGGGTTTGTTATAATTATGATGACAAATGGGCTCTTAAACACAAATGCATAGATAAAAAATTGTACCTCCTAAATGCTGATTTTCCATTAGATACTGAAGATTCTAAGGATACCATCGAGGACCTAGCACAACAAGCTGATGATTTTGGGCAATCAGATTCCCCTACTAAAATTTCCTTGTATTCTTTGTCACCACTCCCCAAATAATGTGTGTCAAAGAGTTTCTTAAGAAATAACCACACACCATTATCATTAATTATCGTAGCACTCACAACTTCATTGACCCTCAGGTGGATAAGCAAGTAGAATATTTTATACACCCTTGTTTTAGCTTTGAAGTAATGATTTCCAATAGAGTATCCTTATCATGAAAAGAAAAGTGTTGCAATGTTTGCATTTCTATGGGTGTTTATAACCTCATAGATGACATGTTTGCTCTGTCTTTAGGTAGATGTGATTTTTTATTGGGTTCCCAATGGTTGTGCACTCTTGGACCCATTCTTTGGGATTTTTTTGAACTATAGATGCAGTTCACTAAGAATGGTCATCAATACACTATACAAGGCCTTCTTCCTAGCTCCACCAATGTTATTAGCTCTCAGCACATGTAGAAACTTCTTAAATATTGGTGTCATGGCATCATTGCCTAATTTTTCTCTTTGCACACTACGCCACTGGATTCCATCCCACCTTCAAACTTACAATATTTTTTGGTCAAGCATGCAGTTGTCTTTATGGAACCAATAAGATTACTACCTCACCACCTCGAAGTCCATCATATCTAGCTTCTTCCTAGAATTACACCTCCCAACATTCAATTGTAATACTACCCATTTCATCAAAAGACTAAGATTGAAAAGGTGGTTCATGACCTTCTACAGGTAGGCATCATTTAACCTAGCACTAGTCCCTAAAGGACTATTTCATAGAATTTAGACTTATCAATAGTCCAAAAATTTGAAACTATCAAAAATAAATTAGACCGTATCAAGATTAAATTGGACTGTATCGAGATTGGCCTTATTACAAATAAATCACATCTATTTAATGTATTTGTGATAAGTCCAAAATATTTAAAATGATCATAAATAAATAGTAGTTGAAAACTATCATTAATAAATTGGACTTCATCAAGAATTACTTGGACTTATTACAAATAAATCACTTCTATATTATATATTTGTAATAAATTAAAATTATATGGCCATTCAAACTGGTTCATAGACCATGTATTTACAGATAACAAGAGTTAGTGGTTTATTTATTAAGGAAAAATAATTTATACATCAATCAAGTGCCAGGTGATATGTGATTTAAAACATGTACAATGATTGGTATGCCATGTATCATCAATTGATTGGATCATGAACTATCTATTTAATTTGATTTGGGTGACATCCTCATGATCATCAAAGTTTATCTCATATTTATGTACCTAACACATGTCAATCACAAGTGTTCTATTATTATATTGTTAATATAATCTCCCACATAATCAAGTTACCAAGATTTTGATACATGCTGTAATCTTAGGTGCTTGATTTATTTAGGACTTTTATTTGGACTGGTCATTTTTCTACATAATTAGGTCACTGGGATTATGCCATGTGGCATAATCTTAGGTGCTTTTATGAAGTTTAGTTTGAAAATTTGAAAAGCTAAATGACATTTGTCGATACACAAATGTCGAAGAACAAATCTTGACATGCAAGTGAGACATTCTGAGGCATAAATGAGTATGGATGGTAAAGATGTGTCAATTAAGTTTAGCTTCCATTTATTGTCCAAGCAGCCTGAATAAATTTATGCTTCTTCTCCATCTTTTTTTCTTGCATGAATTGGGATGAACCAAGCTACATTGACCCTTTATTTTATATCCCCATTTGTTTGTAGTATTTCAATATTTATTTTAGGTCTAGAAACCCATACTGCGTATTCCACTCCTATAGAATTGTTAGGTCTGACAAATAACATATCTCTTATTTGCACATCTTGAGCTGGATCAGATGTAATTTTTGTTCTTTTAGTTCTTGGACCAACATATGTATTTGTAGATTCCACTCCAAAATCAAGGGTCCTATCATGAACTATTTTGTCCAGATCTCTATGCATGGGTATGTCATGGCAAGTTCTAGTCCAAAAATCTCCTGTATACTCAACTTCAAAAGGGAACATGTCTTCTTTCATTATGTCATGGATTTTTTGGAAGTAATATGCTAGATCCTTCCACTTACTATTTCCAATCAAACCAAATTCATTGAATTATTGTACATACTTATTCAAATTATATTTAATTTATTTTTCACTCTTTATTCTACTTCTATCTAAATCTTTTGCAACAATGGAATCTTTAGACATTTCTCCATTTTTCAAGACTTTGAAATATATTTTTTTTCGGATTACCTTCTAGAACATTTGGCTCACCATTTTCTTTTTTTCCCCATAATGTAATCTATGGGGACCAATTTATATCTCTTATAGATTTTTTGCAATGTATAATGCGCTGACCTTACTCCATTTGTAGAATAAAGTATTGATTTTTTGTTAATCCAAATATTTCATTTCTTCCCTTCAACTGGTAAATACTAACATACTCTTTGAAATCTACTACATCTTCAATCAAATATGGCATGAAATTTCCTATATTTTCACACATCCTATAAGTATCCATCATCTCTACCATATTCCATACATCATTCCTTTTTATGAATTCAAACACGATTCCAAATGTGTCATCGATGTACTCATGGGTATATCTTATGGGAATAAATTTGGCCTCAACATTGAGGAAACCACCTTTGTATACAATGAGAGATTAATATTACAACACATACCTATAAAAAACATGATTTTGTGAAATTATAAGTGTAACATTAGTTCCATTTAAGGTTCGACATTTTTTAAACATAATTATGGATGTAAATACCTAGTCTTACTATCCCCACAATAGTTTTCTAGTTGAAGATATAGCTTGGAAGGAAGTTTCTTAAAGGCACCAGTTGATTGTGCTTCTTCTCTATATTTCTTGCATTCAACATAGTAGTTGTTAGACAAAAGTGCATCATACAATGGATATTTTGAAGTTACAGATTTATAAATTAAAAATCCATATATATCTAAAATTATTATTTCCATTTCCCTGAAGGACTTATTCAATGAGGTGATTAGACCCTCTAAGAACATACACTAAAAAAATGTCCATATCCATCTGCACTATTACCATGTGTTATAATCCCTACTATTGACAACTCTAATATTCTATCAGTAACTACTTTGATTTTTGTTATTGTCCTTGGCATAAGTGTTTTTTGATGTTTTACCTTGTCATGAATGACACTAAGGCATTCTTTAGGGTATTTCTCTGACATTCATTTATGTGTGTAATACATTTGTCTTTCAGAAAGCATTTAATTTGAGTGCATCATGAATTATTGATTGATACACTCTTCTTGATCTCTAGAGAGGGACCCACAGTGTTTCTTTTGAGTCAACAAGATGCATGTTTTACACCTATTGAAATCATCAAATGTGTTAATGGTCACATCATGGGTTAGGATATTGGCTCATATTCCATATCTAGTACTTATGCATTGATGTGGTGCCTCATAAATTGTTGAGTGAAAGATGTTGAAAGATGTCAAACATTTTCTTGTGATCCATCTATATCTACTTGGTATGTTAGTTGTGGAGAAACATCTACAAAATCATCCACCAATTGGTCCAGCAAATATTTTGTCGCCATTGTCTTCTTATGTGGATTTTATCAAAATATCTCTATATGGAATGCATTTTGTTCCCCATTTTTGTGACAATTTTGAATGTCAAAAAAGCTACTTATCTTCAACCCGTATATTTTAAGCCAAACTTCCAAATAGATCTCTATACCCTGAAAGTTAATGCTAGTTTTGTTTTTATTTTTCTTAAACAAATCGATTGAAAGAGCATCCAAGACATGTTGTCTCCTATTTGTTGTGTTGGAATCAAGAAACTTTATCTTTACTAATTTTAGAAACTCAATTGACAATCTTGATTGAAAACATTTTTTGGTGCAACATTTATCCACATACATTGTTGAAATCTCACTATCTATGCTTTCATGATACTCCACTTGGTTGATTGAAGTGTTTCACTGACTTCTTTTTTAGCTTGAGTATTTTTAGGCATGAGCTAATTTTTTTGGGTGCCTTTGTAATAGGAATGTCAGGCATGGAGTGACTTCATTATCCACTACATCTCAAACATTTCTAATTTCTTTCTCTGTTGGTGTCATGTATGGTAAATTGATTTCTCTACAAGTCTCAGTGTCCACTATTTTGTTGGAAGGCCATTTAATGATAGATGTTTCAACTACCTCTATACTTCAAGTCTCAAAATGTTGTATAACATGCCTTATGTAAATTTCCAGTTCATTTTCTAACATTGGGACATGAATGCAACAAAAAAAATCTCCTGGTTGTGCAAATTCAATAAAACCAAAAGCATTTTTTTCAACATTTGCAAGAGTTTTACATTTATGCAACAAATATACCCTTTTACCAAGAAACATTTTTCTTAAGCTTTGAAATGTGGTGGGATCATCGATATATCAAACAAATGAATCCAAGCAAGGGTTTTCTTGTTGCAATGGTTGTATATGAAGATTTTAAACTCACATTATTTTGTATTTGTTCCATGTCATTGTATATAGAAAACCTGTTTGTGATGTGCTGCATAATTCTTGTTCTCTATATAGTAAAACTATCAACTACATCCCCTAAATTATCCACAAAAGATGCATAAAATGGAAGCAATAGAGTCAGATCAAAAGCTTTAGTTAGATTAAAACTTACACATTCAATAGGTATTTCTTCGTTGTGTCATGTGGATGTGAGATTTATGGGTTCCAAAGATTTAACATCTAGACCTGCCACTTTGTGTATTCTTCCTTCACCAATGACCTTACCATTATTTACGAGAAAAACATAGTCATGTATGATTTTTCAGCCTAGACATTTGCAAAATACATGATAAGAGTTGTTAATTAGGTTATTTATAAAATCAGTCCAATTTATGCATGTATGTAAGAGATAAAGCTATAATTATAGCATAACATAAACATGGAGATATGTTAAAACCTAAAAATGTTAAAAAGTTAATGTACAACATTTTTTTTAATGACACAATTTATGTCAATCTAGAAAAATAATATCTTTTAATATTATATACTTCATACTTCAATTCTTGCTTCATCCTACTTTAAAGGTATCTCCTTAGAGATACATTTCAAACATGCATCAGAGCATTATAGTCATGTAAAGAAAAATAACTAATTAAGTCAATATCCAACCATGTATTTTATAACAATACAAAATGATATTGAGAAAAATTATGGAAAATGATTAGTTTATTATATTTTGGGATTTTGTATGTGATTTGAACCCCTGTTGTGGACACAAAAGTTTGAAGTTACCGCTTAGGATATACCTTTCAAACATGTTTATGGGTACCCTTGAAGGTTTGAAGACAATACTGGGTGATACATTGAAGGGCCTTGTAATACCTTTAAGCATACCGATGACATTAAGATTAAGGATTCAATTTTTAATAGTCAAGGACATATGGCACGCATCCATAAACCCATGACATTTAAACACTTGAAAAATATTCCAAGCTCATTAGGTGAGTGACTCTTTGTGATTACGCCAAGTGTGTCCCTCTTTTTTACCTAGAGACTGACATATTAAACTTAATGTATGAAATATTAGGGATGTGTAAGAAGCACTATGGTGATGTGTGTCTCCCTCTAAAATACCTTCATAATTCTTGTTAAAAATGGGGCCCACTTCCCTTAGCCAATGATGTGCCTTTTCTTTAAAGAAGAACTATCTTCTTTCTTAAAGATCACCATGACAAAACATGTCTTCATTGGAATGGATCGAGACTTCAAGTTTATAGCCATGCTCACCTATGTGCTCAATCATTATGAGTTTGTGATGAACCCAAACACTGGCTTCAAGTTTGTGGTCCTATTCTTTATTCTCTCCCAATAGGCTACATACAATTATTTGATCATGGGGACTCATATAGGTTAAATTTGATGGTAACCCATACCTATCAAGAATTTTTTTAATGAAGTTTTCTAAATCAATGTCTGTTAAAGTGGCAACAATAAGATAGGTATGGTAAAAGAACTACTAACAATTGTTAAGACCATTAATGACATGGAATTTCAAAAGATTGCATCTTGTTTGAGGTAGATCGAGTTGGGATTAATGACATGGATTCCAACACATGCTATGGGGTGATTTAAATATTTGGGAGATAAAAAGGGTCACCATCAATGCCAAAATAATTAATATGAGGAAAAGAACTCATGTGTAGACAATCAATGCATTCAAAGAGGTTTGTAAGAGCAAATTGGATGCTAAAAACCATAAAATGAAGGAGAGGAATAATTCAAAAACATTACAAACTTTGGAAAATAAGATTATTCTACTATCTGCTCTCGATATACTCCTATGTGGAAAAAATGAGACCTAGATTTTGATAGAAAAAGCACTAAAAAAACATAGATTACAGGTTTAGTCATGGATAGGAGCAATTTGTTGATCCCACTCATAGATGTGAAGAAGGAAAAAATGGGGATTGGGCTAGGTCTTTAAAAAACCAAATTTAATGACCCAAATATCTTTGACTTTATGGAAATGGTTAAAGTTACTCTCTTTACTTATCAAAACAACCAAGTGCACAAGCAGGATCTCTTACACGTTAACATCTGCTTCAAGGTTCTGATGTAGAGAGGCTAATCAAGTTACCTACATTCAGGAAGCTGGATAAAGTCATGCATACCTTATTAAGTAGATATAACCAAGGGGCTATTTATTTGTCTAAATATGTCACTATTTGAATCAATGCATAGACCATGGTGAGAGCCACAAGCCTCCTGAATTATGGAAAATCCATATTGCCATACAAGTCCACCACACTGCTAATTTATCCATATGTTTAGGAGAAGTTTACCACTAAGGTAGGCAAAGAAACCCTAATTTACTCCATTGATGAAGTTTCAATGTGTATTATGGTAGAGTGTATTATAAAGAGGTTTTGGTAGACAATGAAGCAAGCCAAGTAGGCAATAAAAGGAGTAATTGACATTGTGTATCGTATGATACACAAGAATGAAAATTTCAATTGGCTTGATTTTCTTACATCCAAGATTACCACTAATATCTAAATGGTAATTTTAGGTAGCTCACAAAATTTTCAATATCAGTTTCTTGATTTTTTTATACTTCACCTAATGGAAGTCCTCACTAAGCCAAGTTAATGTTACTATCAACTTTTGGCCTGCTACTTACCTTGCAGGCATCACTTGGATTAAGATAGGGAAATATTATGAGAAACTAAGGTGGTTTAACACATGGTGGCTTGAGGCTCTAACTTTTATCATGTCACACCCTTAAATTCCACAAGATGTCATGCAATATTTGGGGCAACATGCATCGATAACCAAGTTGTACAATGGTATTCAAATTACGGTGTATGAGTTGGCCACACTAACTGTGATTCCAATGCCCTTTTTCATCACAATGGTTGAAGAAAAAGTAGAAGTATAGAGGTAAAGATCCCTAGTTTCACAAAAATGTTGGTAAGAGCAGGAATAACCGTATCTAGCTACACAACCATAGGCCTCACCCCAACAATCTACAGCTCCTCCACATCAAGAAAAATGCAATTGAAATGGACTTACATAGAGATCCTCACCACCACTAGCTAGAAAGAGATCAAGGAAAAGAAAGTCTTGGTTGGATAACCCAAATGTGCTAAGGATATCTTAGGAGTATGATCTCACAATGTTGTGGGTTAATGAATAGGAAGTTATTTAATGCATGATCAAAGACATCATTGAAAAGGTCTATGATAAGGAGGAAGAGTTATTTTTCTAGAAAGCAATGTGCACTTTCTAAGTGTATAATAAGGTAAAATAGTGATTGTTGGCATTACATAACCCCCTCCCTATATTATTTTGGATACTATAGGTCATGAATAAGCTCAGTGTGAACTTGTGACAAAATTTTTCCAAAAATATCCATAAGCTAGTTCATCATCTACATTGTTTATAGATCTACCTGAGGAAGGGAGCCTTATATAATTACTAATGTGAAAAAAATATAGTCATCATTAGGTGAGGCCTTCAACCACCATACTTTAATTTTTGGTATATTTCATAGAGCGAAACATAACAAGTAATGCCCATCAGGTGAAGTCTAGGGGCATAATGAAACACAAAGATACCTTATCCCTTTGACTGAGTTGAAAAAGTTTTTCATGCATAGAGATGTCATGGTTATTGAATCTGAATGTATGGAGTACTCACAATCTGATATGGAAATAAATGATTTACATGTAATGGAAGGATTCCCAAATATCACTATCTAAATGAGATCCAATGTGCTTGATTCCATTTCTTTGGATGTTTCACACCTGCCATTATCTAAGGAAATTGAAGGAGCAAGTGTATTTCAAAAATCCATTTTGAAAAATTCTTTAGACTTGGAACATATTATTTTTAGCTTATGAGAGGAGAAAGTGGAAGCACAAAATCAAATTGCTATGGCTAGGCAGCTCGTTAGTGACTCTTATCCTGCTCTAGTTACATAAGTCCTTGGTGATCAAGTAATGTCTAACATAAAACAACTCACTATATTGCTGACTAAGATAACAAAGGATTAGGTGAGGGAACATAAACTTCACACCCAATGGTAGGCTATCTACATTGAGATGGAAGGCATTTATGAACTTTTAGAGTAATATGTACATGTCCTAGATACTTCTATGCATCAGGGTAAGAAGATTACACAAAGAATTCTTGATTGGAGGTAACACCTTGATAAATCCTTGGATTCTTCTAAGCCATAGTTCACAACAATAGATAAAGCTAAAGTTATATTGAATGATAAAATGGATACTAGGGAAACACTGAATGACACATTTCCATAGTTTTTATAAGCCATAGATACCATGATGAAGAAGCTCCAAGTTTATTAGAATGAGACAATACATAACACATTTATGGCAATTCAAGCCTAAAGGAATGCAAATAAGTTGGATGATATTGTGTTAGATATCCAGCTTAAGATGTCAAATTTTAGAGACTTCCTTATCATCGTAGAAGAAGTAGATATGCACAATTTGATGGTCATTCTAATTTCACTACATGTTTTTCTTACCATGGTGCATGAAGTACTTGATAATTATAAAATGCTCAAACATGAACTCTCATATGTTGAACTAGTGATTGTGCATATCATAAATGAACCTATATTCATTCTACCATAAAAACTCAAAGAAATTTTGTAGAAGAAAA
Organism: Torreya grandis; assembly: GCA_037957365.1. NCBI lineage: Eukaryota > Viridiplantae > Streptophyta > Pinopsida > Cupressales > Taxaceae > Torreya > Torreya grandis. The sequence goes on from JARHVA010001135.1 coordinate 3,043,180, forward strand.
ATTTGGATATAAAGGCATAGTCTGGGTAGCCACAACCTACACAATAGGTAAATGTGTAGTTTTATATTTACAATTACGAAACAATTTTGCTTTGTAACCTAGTCATAAGCATTCAAAGTGAGGCCAAGTTTGTTGAATCTCCCTAACCTAGATATCCACCTTGTTATGCTAGTCTATGGAAAACTGAAAAGGGTGGTAGGCAAGTATGTAAAATAAAAAAACTTGGAGTGATTATAGGCACTTTTGTGAAAGGTTAATCTTTTCCATCTTTAGGCCAAGATTAGAGTTTAGATTTTGTCTCAAGATGAAACAACAATTTAAGTCCATAAAAGTGTTAGATGTGGAGTAAGGACATTTGTGCATGGTATCATTTTATCATGATATGATCTTTTGGATGTATTTGGCCTTGTTATCCAATCGATATATATATATATATATATATATATATATATATATATATATATATATATATATATATATATATATATATATATATATATATATATATATATATAATAATGCCATGACTCTTCTTTTTGTATGCTGAAAAGTTGTAATGTGAAGAGATAGAGCCATGTAAAAAGATATATATAGTGATCTAGTGTAATGTAATATTTTTTTATGTGTGATAGATATTAATAGACTAGTTCTATTACTACTTTCCTAAGATTCTTTTACCTATGTATAGTACACAGTGTTTACTCTATTTTATTTTATCTTATTCTATCTTTTATTATGTTGTTTATGATCCCTAATTCTTAACGCCATGTTAGTTTATATTTATATTTAATGTGGTGTATAAAATTTAATATTGTGTAAATTCACTCATGCTATTATTATTCTTTTATTCTTCCTATTGTAGAAGTTATACATGTAATTTACATGTTCTAGAGAATTTCTAAGAAAATTTGTTAACAGTCCTTCAACATGCACATGATTGGAATTTTATTTCAAGGTATCTCTAAGGAGATACCTTAAAGGGATTTTTAGTACCTTCAATTTTACCCTAATTCATGCTTTTAAGGTATAAGGTATCTCTTAAGAGAGATGTTTAAACATGCATTTATAGTAATTTCAATGGATTCCTAGTAGATACCTTGAAAATGCACACAATTGGAATTGTCTTTCAAGATATCTCTTAAGAGATAATTTGGAGGGAATTGTAATAACTTTAATGGATCCTTTATGCATAAAGGTATCTATTAGGAGATACTTTCAAGGTAGTCATGAAGGTACTACAATGTTCTTTAATGTATATTATTGGGGATACATAGTTAGCTAGTTTCCCTTTTATTTTTATGTTTCCCTTTCTTTGTCATTTATTTCCCCTTTCATTATTTATGTTTCCAAAAAATAAAAAGTCCCTTGGTATAAGTTGATACCATTTCATTCCAGGTGTCTGCACCTTGTCCCTCCTTAACTTTAAACTAACTATTGATAGACAGTTATCTACCCCACTCCCCTTGTAATTAATGTCTAAGAGTTCCATATTGCACGATCCTTGATAAGGATCATCAAAAATATATTATGAGACACTCCTCAAGTGTGTGTTTCACCTTTAGCATTCATGGACTCCCAATTTCAAAAAAAATGTCCTGATGATTGCATTTATTGGGCATTTGTCTCAAAAACTATTTTGTCAGGGTTTTTATTTTAGCCACTTCCCTAAAAGAAATTTGTATTTGTCTTCAGGACTTTTATCTGTGGGCTATTGTTTTAGCCATTTATTGCTGACAAAATTTCCAAGAGACTAAGCCTTTGGGTTTTTTTGATGTGGACAAAATGTCAGATAGAATTAGGTCTTTGAGACTTTTGTATTCAGACACTTTGTTGAAAAATGATCCTTCAGGAAAATTGTTATTGTTTTCAAACAAACTTGCATCTAAAGTCTCCTATCATCTTATGTATCAAATACACCTAGCTACCATATGCAAAGATCATTATGAGTAAAACATCAACCAAACCAGAGCTGAATTGATTGCACAACATACATAGCATATTTAAGAACATTTCAAGTAGCACAGGGCATATACATTACAATGGCATCCTCATCTAGGATATTTAGAGGGGCAAATCCACCATCCCCTTATTCAATTAAAGATTATATAGATTTCATGGATAAAGTTTTTGAGGCCACCATATTTAAAGATAGGTACAAGAACTATTCAAAATTATGGGACATCATCAATTCAATGGATGTATTTTCATTAGGAAATGATAAAACACTCATAGATAGATAATTCATTAAGAAAATATTAGATTTCAAATGCCAAAGGTTACATTTTGTTTTTTCTAAATTAGAGATGATGTCGTGCATCAAACATATACATGATTTATTTTTCTCAAGAAGGATATCATATGATGCTTTCCTTCCTCACTTCAGAAATAACACAATTCTTCCATGCATCTCAGGACCTAAATTTTAACGGTATTTATCTTTGTGCATACCCAATGCTTATTTTTACAAACATACACTCGTACAATTCATCCTAGAAAACTTAGTCAAGATGGCACTCTCTAGGTGGTTACTTCCAGATCAAACCATTACATGGAAGGGGAAGAAATCAAATGGATCGGTTCCTATTAACAAATTTAGAATGGGCATACGCATTTGAATGACACTCCATAATCAGATCTATGGTATGCCAAGTGTCTATTTTATCAATTTAGACTGGGTGTCATTATTTCATATGATTCTCACCCATGATGCTACATACACCTTGGGAAAGATAATCAGCTTCCACCTTAGAGAGTAGATAATCAACAAGGACAATCATCCCATGCCTTTGGGTAGTTTTTAGATAATGTCATATTTACTTGATGCAGTCATGGAAACCTATTACAAGACCTTGGAGAATTTTGGACTTTAGCCACATATTATGAGAAGAACAAAAATTGTGACAATTATTAGTTTATACATATATATGCCTATACCAAGCATATGGCTAGGATATTTGAAGACATCTATCCATAGGTTTGACAAGCCATTCATGGATTACCCATGCTTAGGATCAGGAAAAATACTACAAATAACTTTGTAGGAAAAGGGGATTAATTCCTCTACCCAAATTTCACATTAATCATGACTTGGGGAACAAAGTTAATCCTTTGTGTCTTCCAAAGTTTGTATCAGACAAGCTAGTTGAATAGGAAATTGCCTTTTAACTATGGTCGAGTATTAAAGAGGACTTATCAAAGCAAAAGCAAACCTTGCATTTTAGCCACTTTATAATAATTGGCAGAATGATTTATACCATGAGGAAGCATTTTAAAGAGGTGAGTGAAATGCACAAGAGTTACGCTTTCCCTGTGCTTCCACATAGAGATTGGGATCCACATGGGATGACTCAAAAGCACATACATGGATTCAACATCCCTTGTAGCCATGTTCCCTATCCATATGATTATTTATTTCTTAATGCAAAGTTTGATGAGGATGTTTTGGAGAGAGATAGGGTTATTGGACTGAAGGAAGATTATTTTTGAATGATCTAAGATGACCCCACAATCACTACTAGAGAATTAGATAGAAAGAAGGCTCTATACAAGGAATGGGAACATTCTAAATTCTACAGAGGATAGTCTAAGGAGCAATCCAAGGACCAAGTAGATTTTTCCTCTCAAAGACTCCCTTTGAAACTAAAGTTGAAATCTATGAAGAGAGAGCCTAGGTTGATTGAACCAAGAATGATTGAAATCTAATGAAGAAGAGCAAACACAAGAAGAGCAAACACAAGAACATCCAAATGTGAGCAACATTAAAGTATCTACTGCTATGCCTCATGTACAAATTTATTCATCTATTGGGATAGAAATATCAAAATTAGTGGTGTCAACATCACAAAGCCCCTCCACACAACTAAAGACCCCACTAGTTTATATGAAGAATCCAAAGACTCCTATAGGCAGTCCTACATAAGGCTTGCCTACTACATTTTAATAGGAAGAGAGGGCGCTAATCAAGGACATTGAGGATGATTCTGATGAGGAAGTAGAGTTATAATTAGTTAAGGCCATGATCCTCTAGATAGGACCCATAACACCAAATTTTATAGACACTCAACATTTTGTAAGTTTTCCTTTATCTTCTATACCCATTTTTGGCCTTGTTTCAATTTTTTTTGTGTTGGGATCACCTAGGGTGGAAGTACTTACTTCCACCTTCACTACAACCATTACAATTGATCCACTCCTTACTTCCATTACCACCTCCATCCCACTTACCATGCCAACCCCTTATATCCCTACTGGTACTTTCATTATTAGATCCTTAAAGAAAAATAAGGTGTCTAGGAAGGTGCAGACTGCATTATCCACCTTACAACTCCATGTCCAATCTAAAAATATTTTTATTCCCATACCTTCCGTCACCTCATCCCAAGATACCACCTTGACAAAATCTATCAAGGGAAGGCCAAGACAAAATTAATTACAGTCCATCCACTCCCTTAATTTAGAGGAGTGGATTGGTCTAAAATCATCTAGCCTTCCCTACTTGACATCTTTGTCAAGGCCAAAAAGAAATAATTAGATCAACAAGAGACTAGGGAAAAGGTTATGGTTACAAATTTTGATGCATCATAATTAGAAATCCCTCCATGGGCAATGGATTTAAGAAGGCATCTCAAATGTCTATCTTTAATATCACTAAGCTTCCCTTTGCTTCCATTCTATTTGATCCACCATCTAGTAGTATAGAGAGGATGAAAAAAATGAAGGTGGAGGATGATAAAGGTATCAAAATCATCCTTAAAGAAAGGCATGAAGTGTTCTCCCTCACTAAGAGGTAGAATAGATAACCAAGAGATTCCTCATACATTGAAAATCTAGCATACCTCCCCTATGCTCATAAGTATGCCATTATTTCTATCTATGAGGGCACAAAGATGGCTCAACATGAGCTAGAGGCCTAAGTTGAGCAATTGAAGGATCAAGTGAAAATAGTACACATTTTTATGGGTATAGAAATAGAATTCCAAGAGGTAGCCTCCAAATGCTAAAATTTATTAGAAGTAATGGAGTTTATGAAGGAAAAAATGTTCCCCAATTGAATAACATCAATCAGTTCTAAAATAATTTAATAGAGGACAATGCCAAATTGAAAATGCTTTTGGCATACACATGGAACATGTTATATAGTCATCTTGATTTAGTGATGACATTTAATGCATCTAATGCCTTAAATTGTGTAATCATAAGATAGGAGGAGGTTGAGGAATGGTTGTAATTAGTTAGGCCTTGATCCCTAAGTACCAAGGTCATGAGGTGCAAATTTTCTAGATCTTGCATGATTTGAAGTTATCCAAGGTAAAAGACTCGACAAGAAAATTGATCAATAGGATCAATTTTGATCATTTTGTAAAAGAAGTAGTGGATAACTTCAAATTAAGTTTCTAGGACTTAATATTGGAAAAGATAGAGGTAGAGTTATGTGTCGCAAGGAAAAAGGCCACTAAAGTCAAAATATTCAAGAATAGTTTTTAGTTGACCAAGGGAGAACATGTAAGACTCCTCGCCCAAGCTAGTAGGATTTACTGACCACCACTACCTAATTTGAATATTGCTTGATAGTAACATGCCTCAACACATAAAGTATGTCAAGACAATGAGGCTAAAAAGAAACAAGTTAGTGAGGCTTTAATAGCCATAACTTTTGATGCTACCACACCAACTAAAGTACATGTAGTGGTTTATATGATGCAGCCTTGAGGCTAAGATTTTGTGCATTTATGATTTTGTAATGATGGATATATTTATAGTTCAAGCCTTTTTATTGTAAATGGACTTTATATTGTGTACACACGCACATGTTACATAGTTTTTAAAATTCAATTTATTTAATTGATAACTACAAGTTATTTCTTATATGGTTTTAGACCATAATTAGAATTACATGTTCTAACTACTTCATGTAATAACCTTGCATGAACTTGGAGGATAAGATGACTCCTTCACCAAGTTTATATATATAGTTATAACCCAACTTATTTTTTTATTAGAAATTTTTGAATACAAGAGCAACATGAATTTTGATCTTCAATAAAGTGTTTGAGTATTTATTTCTAATTTCTATGTAATTAGTTGTTATTTCCATGGTTGTGTGTTTCAATAATCTTTAGTCTACAATAGATGCAACTAGATTCTTGATTATTTTGATTGATATGATCATCTGTAGATGTGTAACATCTATTGAAATATTGGCAAACATAATGATTAAGATAGTTGACTTCAAGTCGATTCATATTTCTAGATGTGTACTAGTGCTTTCATTGGTGTAGTTTTCTATGTATGTCCAATAACTATCTCAAATAATTCACAAGCATGAGCCAAGATTTTAGACATTTTGACTGGTCCCTATTATTAGATTTTGGTCTTCAAGTTTTTTGTTCAAATATTTTATCTGATGGATTTTGGTCTTTGGAATTATTGTTCAGGGATTTGAGTCTTCAGACTTTTTTGTTCAGAGTTTTCACATCAGACATTTTGTATGAACAAATGTTCCAAATGACTTGTGAGAACAAGAGTGGATTTACCTTCAAGTTATCTCTTATGAGTACATTCCAAATATGGAAAAGAGTGGATTTATCCTTCATGAAAGGAGTATAGTTTTTCTTTACATAGAAGGCACTAATGGATGTCTTAGATGAAGTAGTCCAAGATATGCAGGGGTGCATCAATAAGAACCCAAACTTACTCTAAAGTTTCACCCCTATAAGAAGATATCATAATCACATCTACAAATTTATATCAAATAAAATGAAGTAAACTAGAGAAACTTCAACTAATCATGTGTGGGAATAAGTTCAAATTTGATGGGAACCTTTATTTAGATTTTACATGGAACCAAATATAAATATTCCATAGACGTAGTTCAAATTTTATGCTAAGACTTAGTCATTTTAAATGAACATGACCAAACCTTAGTCTAAGGATCCATGCTTGGTCCCTTTTATGTCTAAGACCCCCCTTCATATTTTATATTATTCATGTGGTCTAATCTTAATCTAAATGCAGTGTCCTTTTGTTATGTTTCCAACTATTGGGTTTTATATTTTAGACTTATCTGTATCAGGATTTTGTTTAGGAATTCCTTTCAAAAATTATGCAATTTGAGAATTATTTTAGATAATTTATCCATAACATATTTACCACAACAAATTGCATAATACATTTGCCCCACAATAATTTTTTCAAAAGTAAATTTTAGGCCTTTTAAAAGTACCCTTCAAGGTTTTTAAAAGTACCCTAAGGGATTTTTTGAAAAGACCCTTCGGCCTTTTGTCCTAAGCACTTTCCCCTTTAGAAATAACCCTTCAAAATTTTGTTGTTAGACATTTTATTTGATGTAAAAAGCCTGAAATAATTCCCTGTAATAATCTTGGTAATGCAATTTTGTCAAAATAACCCCAAGGACACATACCCAATATTTGTGCAAATTAAACTTCAAAATTTTTGGCAAGGACAATTTCCCTTTAGAATTTCATTTTGGCCTTTTCAAAATGGCCCTTTGCCCTCCATGATTGCCCTTCAGTGTCTTTAGAATGGGCCTTTTCCCTCCAAACTTACAATTTATGACTTTTTTCTAGGGCCCTTTCCCCAATGAGAAGTTACCTTTAGAAATTTTGAAAGTACCCTTCAAAACTTTTGAAAGTGCCCTTTAGGCCTTATGAAAGTTCCCTTCAGCCTTTTTGCATAGACCCTCCAGGTTTTTTTTCATCACCGCTTTGGCCTACAAAATAATTTGCCCAAGATAATTTCCCCTAAGACATTGATTTCATTGGAATTATTTTTTGTTGTAGTCATTTTATTGTGTTGAAAATTTTAATCTGTCACTTGGTTTAAGCTTTTAGATATTCTTGAGCCCTAAATTTAATAATTCTTATTATCTAGAGGAACCTATCTCACTCACTACCAAGTGACATTTTCCAATTTGGAGATCATCCACCCTTATTTTGGTTGTACATTATTACAGACTCTCATTTGGATTAATGGACATGTTTTTATATGATCATAGTTTTACCCATTCCAATATTGTTATGAATTGTTATGTTTCTATATTGCAGGTTCAATGAAATTTTATTTGGAAATGAACATGTTTGGGTTATTTCAAAGGTATCTCCTAGGAGATAACTTGAAGGGCCTTGGAATAACTTTAATTTTAATTTCAAAGGTAATTTTAAGGGATTTTATATAACCATGACACCTTTTTATTTGGTAAGAACTTTGATGCACATGATTGGAATTTTATTTTGAGGTATCTTTTGAGAGATACCTTGAACATGCACATGATTAGAATTTTATTTCAAGGTATATCCTAAGAGATACCTCTAAGGGCCTTGGAATACCTTCCATGTTACTTTAAAATTTATTTTCAAAGGATTTTATATAACCATGAAAACAATTTATTTGGCAATAACCCTAATGCACACTATTGGAATTTTATTTTGAGATATCTCTTAGGAGATACCTTGAACATGCACATGATTTAGAATTTTATTTCAAGGTATGTCCCTTGAAGGGACTTGGAATACCTTTTATGTTGATTTAAAATTTCCTTTCAAAGTATTTTATATAACTGTAACACCTTTTTATTTGGCAAGAACCTTGATGCACAAGATTGGAATTTTCTTTCGAGGTATCTCCTAGGAGATACCTTGAATATGCACACAATTGTAATTTTATTTCAAGGTATATCCTAAGGTAAAAAATTAAGGGCCTTGGAATAAATTCCATTTTCATTACAAAGGTCGTTGAAAATGATTTTATATAACCATGAAATTTTTTATTTGACAAGAACCCTGATGCACACTATTGGAATTTTGTTTCGAGATATCTCCTAGGAAATACCTTGAACATGCACATGATTTGAATTTTAATTTGAGGTATCTACTAGGATATACTTAAAAGGGCCTTATAATAACTTTTGTGTTTATTTCAAATGTCTTTTTAAGGGATTTAATAACCATGACACATTTTTATTTGATAAGAACCTTGATGTACATGATTAGAATTTTCTTTTGAAGTATCTCCTAGGAGATACCTTGAACATGCACATGATTGGAATTTTATTTCAATGTATCTCATATGAAATACAATGAAGGGCCTTGGAATACCTTTCATGTTTATTGTAAATGTCCTTTCAAAGGATTTGATATAACCATGATAGCATTTTATTTTGTAAAACCCTAATGCACACTATTGGAATTTTCTTTCAAGATATATCTTAGGAGATACCTTTAACATGCATATGATTGGAGTTTTATTTATATTTATCTCTTGATAAATACTTATAATGTCTTGGAATAACTTCTATGTTTATTTCAAAGGTATTTTCAAGGGATTTGATATAACCATGACACCTTTTTATTTGACAATAACCCTGATGCATACGATTGGAATTTTCTTTTGAGGTATCTCCTAGGAGATAATTTAAAGGTCCTTATAATGCATTTCATTTTAATTTCAAAGGTATTTTAAAAGGATTTTATATAACCATGCTAAATTTTTATTTGACAAGAACCCTGATGCACACTATTGGAATTTTATTTTGAGATATCTCTTAGGAAATACCTTGAACATGCACATGATTATAATTTTCTTTAAATTCACCTAGGAAATATGTTTAAGGGCCTTTTAATACCTTCCATGTTGATTTCAAAGGTCCTTGTAAAGGATTTTATATAACTATGGTACTTTTTTATTTGGAAATAACCTTGATGCCAACTCTTATTGCTAGTGAAAATGATGCATGGAACTCTCAAAAATAACCAAAATTAAAGGGCCCCACATAAGATATCACCATGAATATAAATATGTCACAAGGAAAGTTTATTTATAAAACATGATGTCCTTTTCTCTTGAATACAAACATATCTTGGCATGTTCAAGATGAACCTTGAGATCATTGATAACTTTTTCATCCTTTTTGGCATCTTTCTTCAAAATAAATATCTGCTCTTCAAGTCCTTTGATTATAGCCTTCCACTATTGATTCTCTTTCTTCAATTATTTATCCATCTTTTTACCTATTCATAATCTCCTTCAAGATATTAATGTTCCTCCAAAGGACCCACTCTAATACCAATTATTAGAGGTACAATCATTGAGACGGGGGTGAATCAGTGAGCCCAGATAATCCAACTTCAATTTACAAATTCTTTTAAATGATTAATAAATTACCATAATCATTCATGAAGCATACTCATCATTCATAGAAATGAATAAGAGAGACAATGCAAGATCAAGAACATAAAGTTATTTATACATGGGAAACCCTCTTGGGGAATAAAACCCATTGGAACCTGTAATTGGACTACTATCCAATAATAATAAAAACCAATTTTGACCAGTTTTAATTGATCAAAGAACTACCATCACTTATTTAGTGAGACTATAATCCCATAAGGTGTTACTACACATGTCTATTTGAACAACCATAACAACAAGACTTTTAGTAAGTTTCACCTTGCAAGGAGACAACCACCTTAGATGTTAAACAACCACAACAAAACCTATGAATAACTCCAAATTTGAACTAATGTATTCAACTCCTGATGATGGAACTATGATTATCACTCTTCACATTCAACAACAAATCTGTAACCCAACACACCCTATTGGATAAAACACATTACATACTTGAACCAACACACAAAGATTAATTATGACACATTATATATCCCAAATAACCCCACTCCTCAACTCTACACACTTAATGCATCTAAATACACCTTTTGGATTATTATTCAATATTTAACAACAACTATGTCACCACATCAACAACATGACCAAATGGTCATACACATAGTCCACACACTGATCTGCCTCTTAGATCAACCACGAAGCTCACTCAAATATTAGTAATCCTTCACTCACACATAAGGCATCCAAACTATCCTTTTGGATGGACCTATAACTCATCTCTCATCCTTAACTTACAAGATTAGTATTCTGACATCAAATGATCATAGACACCTTTGCTCAACTCTGCATATGCTCAATCAACTCCAATAGAGACCTTGTACATAGGAACACTATGAATGAATAAAAATTCAAATTAGTAATCTTTTTTCATACTTAATATAGATTCATACAACCTATAAATTCCATAAATATCATCCTCAAGGAGTCTAGATCACCTTCCAATAGCTAATTCATCATGAAACATCTAAAAAGCATAAAAAAAACTCAAATATCCTTTTCAGGTTACTTGCAGAATATAGTCAAACATAAAATAAAATTTATAGCTCAATATATTTAAATATACAAACATTCAAATCATCTAAATAGGTTTCATTAGACACTCCATGGAGTTCTCTACAATTTTTGTTTTACTCCATCAAGAAATTCATCCTAGATCAAAAGTTATGGATGAAATAAACGACACTCATTTTTCCCTTTATAGATTTATAAATTCAAATTCAAACTAGGGACAAATGTGATCACAACCATATGAAAAACTCCCCCAGACTATCTATACATGGTAATGGTGACATCAACAAACTACCTACTCAAATTTCCTACCACTGGACCAAAATGTTTAGATAAAAATAATGATCAACCAAATGAAGTCCAATCACTTTAATACTCATTATAAGCACCATTGACACCCCATAGGGTATCTAAAACATGTCCATACCAATAATATCATGCATAAAATTCCTCCCTTAGTCAAACACTGAATAACCATGTAGGAATTTGAGGCTCATTAGAGCACACTTTGTCATTTTAATTCTATCACACATGACACCTCCTCAACATCCTTGGTCACCTTAGAGACATCATTGACAAGCCTCCAATAGTTTCCCCCTCATTTGTAACTAGAAAATAGTTGTTACCATAATTAATACAAGGAGCCAAAGAATTTGAGAGTTTGTCTATATTTTTCTCTTGTGTGTATTATATGATTTCTAATTCTCAAGCTTTTAGATGGCTAATAGTTTCTTTTCTACAAGATAATTTGGTAATAACACACATTAAGTTATGGACATTGGAGGAGACCTCAATGAGACAAATTCAATTGAATATTAAATTCCATGAAATATTCACCTATAACTACTTAAGGGACTTAGAAAATATGTTGACATTCAAGATATTGAATTAATAAGGTCTTGCATATTTTTAAAGTTCATAGGATTATGTTTGAGAATAATTTTAGTTTTTTCATTACTCTTTTCATCCTAACATTTAATAGGTTTAGTAGTTCATCCTAAATTCACATATTCAAAGAAGCTAGCCTCATAATTAGAGGTCTGGTCTAGATACATGCATCGCATAGCCTTAGATCATTCCAATGTCCAGATATGAATCAGATTTGACTAGTCTGATTTTAACTAGGTGCTATTTGGGTTCCTGACAAAAAATCAAAGTAGATCTATTGGTCTTTTTTATTACTAGGGAACTTTATTTTTTACCTTACCTTACTCCCTCTTTTTGAACCCTTTTAACATGAATCACTTCAAATTATTGCTCATTGTGTATATCCATTTTTTTGTTTAAGAGTTTGGGCTCATATTGGTAAATACAAAGCAATTTACATCATAACAAATTCAATTAGATTATGTCACTACTATATTCCTATTGTCCCTATAGTAGGGTTTGCTTTCAAAATAGAAGGTGGTAATTTGTAACCGCATAATCTCTCCAACAAAACTAAGTGAAGCCCCAAGGTGTCACTACCATATTCCTATTGTCCCTATAATATTAGAAATGTTATTCTATTATTCACATTACATCCTTGACATAGACACACATCAACAATGTGGAAGGACCTGAGGATGAATCTAAATATTTTAAACCTACTATTTCCTGTCATTCACTTTTAAGTATTAGTACTCCAAATATTAAGGTGGTCAATTTCCTCAAGAAATAGAAATTAATTATATTTATTTAATCTTGGAGTACACACAAATTCATCAACAGTAAGTTGGATACTCAATTGGACTATTTCATTTACCCAGCTCTAGAATTTCAAATACCAATTATAGGTGGGGTTATAGTCAATTGTTTTGATAAATGCCATAGCATAAAGTTATGGGAGACTACCTATTTTATCATCTTATGTTTTCTATTATCATGAATGGGACTAACATTTTTCTGGGATTGTAATGGCTCACCACTTTATACATAATTGAGATTAAATTGAGTAACTATTCATGCTCATTCATTTAGAAGGAAGGACATTTGAACTGCATGGTTTATTGGTTAAATCCACATAATTGTTTATTTTTCACCAGATGATGAAGATGATAAAAAAGTGCAAACTAATTATTATGCAACTATTTTCTATAGATTTTTAACCAAACAAGGAGTCTACCCATACTAAATTATAACTAGTGGAGTCTACCCATTTTTGTCTTATACACCCATTTGAATCTTTTGACCTCTTTTCCTTTCGAAATGGGCTTCACAATAGGGCTCACTATTGCCTAGGCCAACCCAGGGCCTCCCTGAGCTTGACACATATTTTTGAAAATTATACTATTTTTTATTAAAATATATTGAATTATATACATGTAAAGCATTTAGAATTATATTTATTATATTATTTTATAAAATTTTAGTGTTACAATTTAAAAACCCTATTTTCTTGAATAATAGTCATGTGCACACTCCTTCAGCTAAAGGCTCACTGACATCATAGGTGGGCACATTCCAACAAGGCAAAAAAAATTACAATAATCTAGGTATATTATCCAAATATAAGTGATTTTATAACGTATTAAGATGATAAACAATGAATAAAAGGGCCAATTACACATAAATCAATCACACATTTTAGATAGAGTTAACAAATATATTGAACACTATTAATATTAAATACCTAAAACTAAGGATTTTTGCACATTTTAGATAGATTTAAAAAATATATTAAACATTATTAAGATTAAGATTTATAGAAATGACAGTAAGAAATATGGTCAACACTTCAAACAATCTACAACCTACATTGTTCCAATCTATGAGTGCTCTACAATGTATGTTAAAAAAAACTAAGAATATGTAGGAATAGGAATATATCTAGTTAGACATGTTCAACTATTTTTATTCCTCTTAAAAATGTGTGAAAATTAAACAAACCCTATTTTGTAAAGTAAATTAGAATTTCAAATTAGTTGGGGACTCCCACCTATTTTTGAATGCAAATACACCTCGGGAGTATTCAAGTCGAATTGGAGGTGAGTAATATATTTAATATATTAAAATGATATTTATATATATTATATTAAAATATATACTATATAGTGTAATATAATATTAAAATATTATTATTATTATTATTATTATTATTATTATTATTATTATTATTATTATTATTATATATGTTAATATAGTTTATAAATCAAATTATTATCATATATTTTAGTATAAGATATTTAATAAAATGTGTATAATTTATATATAATATTATTCAATTATATGTGTGTGTGTGTGTGTGTGTGTGTGTGTGTGTGTGTGTGTGTGTGTGGTATCTATCTATCTATCTATCTATCTATCTACACACACACACACACACACACACACACACACACACACACACACACACACACACACACACACACACACACACACACACATGTATGTATGTATGTATATGTATGTGTATGTGTGTGTGTATTTGTATATGTATATACATATATAGAGGTATGTATGTATATATATGTATGTGTGTGTGTGTGTGTGTGTGTGTGTGTGTGTGTGTATACATAGACACACACATATCATGACATAAAATGTATGTATATATGTATTGGTGAGAGGGGTTATGTAAAGTGAAAGAGTGTAAAATTATAATTGATAGTTAAACCTAGTAATTCTAAACCCTTGACAATGTCAAAATATTAATTAAGTTCATATTTAAAGATAATTATGGGTACAGACTAATCGAGATCTGAATCACCATGAAATGATTTAGTCTATGATGGCTTGAATTTTGTGTGTAAAGAGAGAACCTCTTAGAATGTAATTTCTACATCAAAACTACAACTCCCTTGGTTTCAATCAGGGTGCATCTATATTTTCTAGATAAGGAGCTTAACTATGGTTGATATAGTTTATAAATCAAATTATTATCAAATATTTTAGTATAAGATATTTAATATAATGTGTATAATTTTTATATAATATTACTCAATTATGTGTGTGTGTGTGTGTGCGTGCATGCGTGTGCGTGTGCGCGTGCGTGTGTGTGTGTGTTCACATGCACACACACATATCATGACATATAATGTATGTATATATGTATTGGTCAGAGAGGTTATGTAAAGTGAAAGAGTGTAAAATTATAATTGATAGTTAAACCTAGTAATTCCAAACCCTTGACAATGTCAAAATATTAATTAAGTTCATCTTTAAAGATAATTATGGGCATAGACTGATCGAGATCTGAATCACCATGAAATGATTTAGTATATGGTGGCTTGAATTTTATGTGTAAAGAGAGAACCTCTTAGAATGTAATTTCTACATCAAAACTACAACTCCCTTGGTTTCAATTAGGGTGCATCTATATTTTCTAGATAAGGAGCTTAACTATGGTTGATATAGTTTATAAACCAAATTATTATCAAATATTTTAGTATAAGATATTTAATATAAAGTGTATAATTTATATATAATATTAATCATATATGTGTGTGTGTGTGTGCGCGCGCGTGCGCGTGCATGTGCATGTGCGTGTGTGTGTGTGTGTGCGCGTGTGTGTGTGCGTGCGTGTGTGCGTGGGTGTGCGTGCGTGCATGTGTGCGTGCGTGCATGTGTGTGTGTGTGTGTGCGTGCGTGCGTGTGTGTGTGTGTGTGTGTGTGTGTGTGTGTGTGTGTGTGTGTGTGTGTGTGTGTGTGTGTGTGTGTGTGTGTGTGTGTGTGTATTCACATGCACACACACATATCATGAGATATAGTGTATGTATATATGTATTGGTGAGAGGGGTTATGTAAAGTGAAAGAGTGTAAAATTATAATTGATAGTTAAACCTAGTAATTCCAAACCCTTGACAATGTCAAAATATTAATTAAGTTCATCTTTAAAGATAATTATGGGCACAGACTAATCGAGATCTAAATCACCATGAAATGATCTAGTTTTTGATGGCTTGAATTTTATGTGTAAAGAGAGAACCTCTTAGAATGTAATTTCTACATCAAAACTACAACTCCCTTAGTTTCAATCAGGGTGCATCTATATTTGCTAGATAAGGAGATTAACTATGGTTGATCATGTTTTGTCTTGGTGATTAAAATGGAGAAATTACTTTTGTTACAATGGCACTAAGAAAATTAAAAGCGACTAAGAGGAATTTTGGGTTTATAAATTGGATAAAAAATTGAAGTGGACATATATGTTCCAAAGACACCATTTATTCTATTTCATAGGGCATAGAGCACCATAATTGGTTTACATAAAATCTAATTAGAAACACCACCATAATTAGTTTACATCAAATCCTTATCCTCATCTAATTTAAGTTCTAGTGCATATAGCACCATAGGATCTACATTAGTTTGGTCGAGTAGCAGTGTTAGTTGGACCATCTCCATGTCTAGTCTCATAAGCATGTCTAGTCTCATAAGCATCAGTATGGTAAAATTGGCTTATATGTTAATGAGGATGTGAGTAAGTGCGTTAAGTGCGTGCAAAATATCAATATCTACAACATCCTTTACTGTAGAGGCTATTGTCTTAGGTTAAAGTGGTTATTTTATATAGAGTCTCACATGTTGATTAGGCACATGATATGCACCTAACATGACCTATTGAAAGCCTCTTTATTGCCTCTATAAACTCTTAATAATAAAATTAATAAAGAATTTCATTCAGATTATTAAAATTGCATTAAATTTTTCTCATAAAATATGAAGGAATCTCATTGTTTTTATAAGATGGTACATCATAACCATCTACTATTAGTCCTAAAAATTCTTTTTCATCAATAAATGGTGGTAGTAGTGGATTGGAAAATGTTTGAATTACATTAGGAGTGGCACATTAGTTTTTGGATTGCTAAATAAAGATATTTTTTTTCTTTTTATCTCTCAAACTAACCTCTAACAATTTGACATTATCATACTATAGGAATTACATCTTTCCTTATATTAATATTCACATCTTTAAATTTCATATGTTACTATTTAATCAAATTCACCTATGCAAGGTAGGGATTTTGTGTTGGGGGATTGCTAATTATTTTTTAGGGCGTGTTGCTGAGAAATTATAGGATTATTTTAACTAATTTGTAGTTCTAAATTCTTTAAAAATTTGTGCAATATATGTTTTTCAAAAACATTACAAGTATTTTACTTAAAAAAAAGTTATTTGAAAATTAAAAAAATATGACTGGATACAAAACTACAATTAGAAATAGTGAATTCATATTATATGAAATAAGGATTTTCTAAAATTATATTGCTAAAAATGTAGCTCACTTCAGGTTAAACAAACTCTATGGGAAGCTTTACATATTTGGGACCAAATGCAGTCTGTAAAGCAACCTCTAAGATTTTAGAAGTCAATGCTTCATTTCATTTTGGGGGTGAAAAGGGATAGAATAAAGGAAAATAAATAACATTGAAAGTAAATCTAATATAAGATTATGCACCATGAGATTTAAAATATTAACCTATAATTGCATAAAATAGATTAGATCCTGAAGCATCGCAAACCATAAAGGAACATAAAGCATGAACTATAGTCTATTATGCAAGTAAAGACCAAAACTATAAAATTAGAAGATAAGAAATAGCAGACAAAGATAACGTTTCACTCCAAATAACATAGAACATCGCATATTTATATATGTAGAATAGAATATAGAAGGCCACAAGGGCACATATAAAACATCCAATCACATTTGTGAGGTGCACCTGCTAAGGTTACCTAATGAAAAAGTTTGCTAACTATCAATACTCCTATTCTATTATAATGGTTGGTTCTCATTTGTTTATATTCCAACTTTTGTAAATAGGTGCATCAAATACATGTATCTTAGTAACTATGCATTACAAAAAAATAGTGAAAAAGACCGTGATATACATGAGTCAAAAATACCAACCATTCTTGTCCATGGAAATTGATGAACACATCTTCAGCTCACTTTGTGGCACCTATAGTCAAAAACACCAAGAAACACATCTCACAATTAGATTTCAAAATTGAAGTTAGTAAGCAAATTATCATTCTAGTCTTATAAACTAGAGAAATAAACCAAAGGATTTTAGTGTGAAAATAAACTTACCAGGATAGATATTCATTGGTACTTTATCTTAATTTGAATCTGTTCAATAGAAGAATTATGTATCACTAATTTAAATTGTAGCTCAAAAGCCTTGATGGTTAATTGGAGTTTGATGGTCATTTTTTAAAGTAGAACAAACTTGATTCCTTTGTATAATTTGTATATAATCTAGTAATTCCTAGGCTTTTTATAACCAAGTTTGAAGGGCTACTAAAAATTAATAATTTGTATTACTTGAAATTAATTGATTGTTCATGTGCTTTACTGCCAATTATCTCATGCCAAGTGTTATTTTTAACATAAAATTTAATGCTTATGACATGATTTCAACTTTGTGATATGTGATTGCAAATTTTAATCTTCGAAGTAATCTACCTCATCTATTGTGCACATGGTGAAGCACCATAGAGTTTTAAATATGTACCTATGATCATATTTATCCATTTTTTGATGTTAGGTGGCATTATATAATACATTAAAGGCATACAAATTTATTTAATTTTTTTAAAAATTTAATATTATTTCCATACTATTAACAATATATCGGTATATTAAATTTTCTATAATCTTGATAGATGAATTTTTTGTGATTCTTGTATTGAAATACTTTTTTCAAGAGTAAAGTTACTTGGCATAAAGTTTCCTATTTAAATTTAATTGATTTGACATTCATGTGATTTGTCCCTATAAATGATGATTTTCAAATCACTTCACTACATATCTAATTGATAATGACACATGGATCATTTAATTCCATTAATAAAAATACACAATTTGTTATGAAGAAGGAATACATGATTTAACATTGCTGATACATGATTATTTTAATTTACTGCCCATTGCCTACCAAATGTTATTAATATTCAATAGATTTACTCTTTGAAGTAATCTATTACGCACATGGTGAAGCACCATAGAGATTTAAATCCATATTGGTGATAGAATTTTTGACCCCATAATGTTAAATCCCATTTTCATGTTACGTGGCATTATACACTACATTAAATGCATAAAAATTCATTTAATTTTATTAAAAATATAATATTATCTCTATACTATTAACAATATATACAATGTATTGAGATATATTATACTGAAATATATAATATCTAATATTGATTTATAACCTATATTAACATATATTTTATATGATATAATAATATTAATTAATATCAAAATATATTTTACAAAATATATAATTTATATATAATATTAATATATAATTAAGTAGTTTAATATATAAAAATATTATGATATATATTATAATAATATGTCAATTATATTTATTTAATAACTAATATAATTTGTGTGTGGGGGTGTAAGAGGGTTATGTGAAGTGAAAGAGTGTAAATCGATAATTAAACCTACTAGTTACTTCAAACCCATGACATTGATATCAAAATAAGTTCATCTTAAAAATAATTATGGGCACAAACTTTTTAAGATCTGAATCACTAGGCAATGCTTTAGTTTATGATGGTTTACATTCTTCGTGTAAAGAGATAGCCTCTTCGCACAATCAATACGTCAAAATTGCAAATCCTTTGGTTTCTATCAGGGGGCATCTATATTCTTTGGATAAGGAACACCATAGTTGTGGGTGGTCAAGTTTTGTCTTGGTGATTACAATGAAAAAATTACTTTTATTATAATGGTGCTAAAAAAATTAGAAGTGACTAAGAAGAATTTTGGATTTAGAAATACCATAAAAATTTGAAGTGGACATATATGTTATAAAAACACCATCTTTTCCAATGTGTATGCCTACTACTATACCACCACCACTTCAGTTTCTCCTAATAATTAATAATGTTACATCTTCAAAAAAATATGGATGATACTCCAATTATTATGCATTGAAGAGTCTAATAATTATTTATAAATCATTATCATTAGTTCCAAACTAACTTCCATGATGATAATTTTACTTCTATTTACATATTTTAACTTTTATAATTTTCATTGTACTATAGTCTTGCAGTGATTATTGAACATTTTCTAATTCTGATGATCCTCTGGATGTGATTCAAAACCCATGGTAGGAAACCCATCAAGTGTAATTTGTTGTGATGAGTTTGTTGCATTTTTATTGAAATGAAATTACCTAAATTATACAAATCTACATTTAGATACAATCTATAAATAGAAAGTCAATATATATAAATACTATATATAGTAAGTATTCTGAGGTAGACTGCTAGTTATGCCCTCACATAACCATTATTAATTTAGATAAGCACATAAAATCCTTTCCTAAGAGGTCTTTGAATTACTAGGTATGATTTCATGTAACTTATTTTAATTACCATTTTTGGGCTGAATTCGTCTCCAAATATTAGTTTGTAATTTCAAGAAAGGTGACTCATCCTCACAGGGAATTGAATAAGTGAATTAAATTATCTCAAAGGTATTCTTTGGGAGCGTGAGGGAAGGATAAAAATTTGAAGTGGGTATATATTTTATAAATACACCATCTATTTCAATGTGTATGCTTTTTATTATAACACCACCACTTATTTCTCTTAATAATTAATAATGTTATATCTTCAAAAAATGTGGATGAAAGTCTACTTATTATGCAAGAGCCTAATAATTATTTCTAAATCATTACCATCAATTCCAAAATTCCAAGATGATAATTGTACTTATATTTTCATATTTAAAGTTCTATAATATTTTACTATGGTCTTGTAGTAGATTATTGAACACTTTCTAATTCTGATGATCCTGTGTATGCGATTCAAAACCCATGATAGGAAACCCATCAAGTGTAATTTGTTGCAATGAGTCTGTTGCTATTTTATTGGAGTGATATTTTATAAATTATACAAATCTACATTTAGATACAATCTAAAAATGGAAAGTCCATATATATAAATATTATATATAGTAAGTGTTTTGAGATAAACTGCTAGTTATGCCATCACATAACTATAATTTAGATAAGCACACAAAATCTTTTCCCAAAAGATATTTGAGTTACTAGGTATGATTTTTTGTCATTTATTTTAATTACAACTTTGGGGTTGAATTCATCTCCAAATATTATTTTGTAATTTCAAAAAGGGCGACCCGCCCTCACATGTATTTGACTTGGTAAATTAAACTATCTCCTCAAACTAGTCACTAGCAAGGGTTTTAGAGGGTTTAGGCTTGTTAAACCCTCTTAGGCTTTATTCATAAAAAATTGAAACTAAGATTGTAAAAAAATATCAATATATTAAATTTTAATACCATTTTTAACCCCTCTAAACTTATTTTACCTCCATGCAAAGCCTCATGAAAGATGTGGACATTTGAAATCACCTTATCGAGATTTTCCTTCTATTTCCTACAGGTTTGAGTAGGTTTTGAGCTAAAAAAATGGACTATTTGTGATTTTTATAAATTAAAAGAGATTTAACACATATAAAATCTCCATAAAAACATGTTTCAATCCATTGGAAATATCTTCCAAGGTTGGAAATGAATCTGACCCTCCATTTGGCTTCTAGGCCTAAACCTACCTAACAAGCCTGTCTACACCTTAAAGCCCAAAATAAGTTTTTTAATGGTTATACCTACATAATAATATATTATATACCTATTAAATGACCTAATAAACATTTTTTAATCCATAGGAATGTTCATCTCATGCTAGAAAAGAAGTTGACCTTTCATTTGGACTATATGCCTTACCATGCATAGTAAATTTATCTGCACCTTTGAGGGTCTAGACTCCTTATAGGGATTCTAACCTCTTTAATTTCGTTTTTATGTTTACCTATATGTTTTTCAGCTACACACACATTATTTAATGGTATATATATCTTTTGGAATCATCTTTCTAACTTACTCTCCAAAACCTATTAGTTTTATTCACAAGGGAGTTCCCTCTATCTAAAACAAAAAAAAGGGTACTCCCCCTATTTTCTCACAAAATATAAATATTTTAGAGGGTTATCCAAGTTATTTATACCCTATTTTTAAATTTTTTGCCTTTGGTTAGGTCATATTACATTCTAACTCCCTTAAAACCCAAAATAGCCTGTATAAGAAGGACTGTGTGCAAGGCTTTCCCAAGTGGATTGTTTGTTATCTTATTTGAAGCTTTCCTACCCCTATTTGCATGATAAGGGTCTATAAATACTATCATTATAATTTTTAAGGTGTCCAAAACTCTATTCATCGCTCCAACCTTCCATGTACTTCCCATACAACTTAGTCAATATTGAGTGCCATATAACTATGATTATGTTCACTTCAAATTATTGTACCTATAGATCTCCTAAAAGTTTTAGATTGAAATAAATTATTAAATACCTTTATTTAAGCTTCCATGATCATCTAAAAATTATTTAAACCCATTATTCTACCTTGGGTAGCCTATACCATCACTTAGGCACCCTATCTCAATCACTTCCACCCTATAGTCACCAACAATTGACTATACAGAGTCACTTAGGTGGCTTTAAACCTTAAAACCTGTGTCAAGTAGTATATAGGAAGCATATGAAGTCTTAGTAATAATTTTGATCTAAAAAATTAATATATGTTTGTAGGTATCTAAACATAAGACACACCATGGATTGTGACACTTTGCAACCAACTATAGGTCATCTTCTTTTGTGAAAGGACACTTGTAGGTGTGCTTGAGACTTGAAACACTACCTATCCACATCATCTTACATATATTATTGTTAATTTGTGACCCATTCAATTAATAAGTCCATAAAAAACATGGGAGTATACCTTGGTACTGCAACATTGGTTGAATAGGTATCTTATAACTCTGACATGTAGATGACACTAACTGAAATTAGTGCATAAATATGCAACTTTAGGCTTTCTAATGACCACTCTCCATTGATTAGCTACACCTAAATCTTTGTGGATTCCTTATCCTATATGGTTAATTCAATAAAAACACATCTATATGCTTCAAAACTCCTTGTAACCCTATTGTATGCTTTTGTCAAAACTGACCAGACCTCTATTTTGACATTTTAGGGATTAGGTCCCTCTATACTATTATTAAATCTT
Source organism: Torreya grandis (assembly GCA_037957365.1). Taxonomy (NCBI): domain Eukaryota; kingdom Viridiplantae; phylum Streptophyta; class Pinopsida; order Cupressales; family Taxaceae; genus Torreya; species Torreya grandis. Next base: position 3,066,432 of record JARHVA010001135.1, read on the forward strand.
TGGAAGGTGGTTCTCAGCTTAAATTTACAACTATAAACCTCATATAGGTCTAGCATGGCACCTCAACCTATTAATACTCCAAATAATAATTCCTACTTATCCAAATTCCTCGATCAAGTACCTTTAGCCTCTATCAATGCTGCTTATAGGTGGCTATTTATGTATATACAAACAATAAGCAAAATTGAGTAGTATGCAAGATATAAAGGTTTATGATAAATTCAAGCCTTAATAAAATGTTCAAATTTAATCCTATATTTCTTGAAATATTGAAACACCTCTTCAAATTCTCCATCTCAATATGATGTCATGAGGGAGGTTCCTATAGGTGAATACTGAGTTGTAGCGGGCAGATCATGCGCTAAACAGTGAAGATGAATTTCAATTTCAATAATCAGGTACCTCCTTCAAATGTTAAAATTAATTCCATTAAAATTTTGAGGTTTTAAAACAAATTAAAAAAATCATTATTTCAACGTGATTTCCCTTTTCAAGAACCTATAGGTGCATATTTCAAGTTGCATTAGAAAAATAGTGGGTAGAAGGTTCATATATTCAAGGAATCTACCCGCATAGTGGATTGATATATTTTTAATGGTTCTTAGATGAAACATCAAGTTTTTTCAAGGCTTAATACAAGTCTTAAAAACTCATTTTCAATGTTGAACCCTTTTGTAGGCACTTGGCTAACTGGTATGACAGTCATATAGTAGATTGACTGTATGGTGCTTGTGACTACAACTTCAAGGAGAATGTTGATTTTGAGGATAATATTAAAAATTTATGGAATTTATATATCATTTAAAACATTTAAATTAACCTAAAACAACCCCTTGAATCCATTGTCAAAGCATGAAGATTCAAAAAATGGAGAAAAACTGGCCTATCATCCCAAATGAGAGTAATCTACAAACTTGAGATGATTTTATCATAAAACCACATTGGAACATGAAACCAAGCATGGAACAATTATATTAGGAAAAATAAATCCCATGGAATCATCTAAACAGGAGCAAAACCTATAGGGTGCACTGATTGGTAAGTAGAAAAACATAGTTAGCTTGTAAAGGTTGGTTCATAAAACATGGTTGATAAATATTTGAAATATTATTATGTAAATGTATCTTTATAATTTTAATACAACCTCCCAAATGAATTTTACTTGAAACCTCTTCTACTGATCGTACCAAGCATGAACCTGTCAATCACTTCTTCATGTTTAGAAGGGCAAGAAAAGAGCAGAATGGTTTTGGGGATTTTTTAGCACTTCCAAATCATGTCAATCACTAATATGAGTTTGATTAATATTAAGGGATGTTTCATGAACTTATCCCACATGTCCCCTTCTTCCATGGGTCGTACAAGTGCTATATTTTTCCTGTTTCCAAGAAAACTACTCTTTCTTCTGAAGAACCTCACTTTCGGTTATAAAACATTGATTAAGGCACAATAGGACACAATTAAAATTAAATCACCCTTTTTATACCTTCACATTTCCCTATGAGTCTATACAACTCATTTAATGCTCTATTTTGACCTCAAAATGTCTTAAAATGATATAAGGACTAAAATGACTAATGACTAAGGATAATATAACATGAAACCACACTAAAAAACCTATAATACACCCCATGAAAAGATATTAAACCCTATAAAACATCTTAAAAATCAAATTTTTACCTATAGGAGTCCCAATTTATCCTGTAGAGTCAAATTTGTTCAACACTTAGTGTGTCTCATGCTTTTACTAGCCACCTCAAACTTTTGAGATATGATAGACTTTATATACACTCATTTAAACTTTGATTCTTCCTTATTTCTCTAATACCTACCTAAAATTTAGTGACCTAATAGCCTATAATTACTCATAGGTAAACTATTATCACCTTTCTTAGCCCATCCTACTCTTCTACTAGCTACCTCAAAGTTCATTGATCTACTAGCCTTTAAATGCACTATCTCCTTCTCCTTCTCTTAGTGTGTATCTTAACTACTGAACCACTATGGTAGATGCCTTAAAGTTTGGTAATCTACTAGTCTTAGTTTCCCTTATGTTTCCTTTCTTTGCCTCGCCATTTATTCTTCTCCTCCAAGTCTCTTCATCTCCTTGGTAGCTAATTCAAATCCTCCCCTACACACTTGTCACTCCTTTAGAGTCCCCTAAAGTCTTCAACAAGAAATTGTGTTCTATATCCACAACCCAATTCATCTTATTCTTTGGGTCTTATCCTCATTGGATTGTTCTAATCTACAATGCTTACAATTTTTTTTCATCATTCTTTACCAATCTGTGTTTGATAGATAACCTTTTTTTCAATACCTTCTATCAAAATAATTCATTGGAATATCATCTTCATGCCTTGATTACCTCAAATCGATAATTATGTCATCATTTCTCATCTCTTCACCTCTTCTTACTCCAACTGACTCTTATTGGTGATTTTATCATGCTTCTACTTTCCTATTCTTGAATACCTCTAATCAATGATTCCCTTAACCTCTTCACTCACTCATCTACTTAAGATTATAAATTTTATTAGCATATTGTTCTCAAATTACATATGTGTTGGCTACCTTTGATCAACAATTTTTCCATGCTCTAATGTTTTGTTGGCTTCCTCTAATCAATGATTCTACATGAAATTTTGGTTGCATTTGATCATCCATTAGGCCACACTCATCCTTTCATTATGCTCATTAACTACCTAAAATTAGAATTTATGTATATACTTTTCTTTCTTATGCTTGACTACCTTAGATTAGTAGTTCTATTAGTTCTCTTTCTTTATGCCACCCACTATTATAGTCACTAGTACAATCTTACATAGGAATCTTGGAATATTTAAATTATTTTCATGAATTCCCTTCAAGATCCTATGTATCTCATTCACTATATTTTGGTTTCCTCATAGCTGAACAATTGACCATCTCTCATCTTCAACACTCTCCACTAGCTACTTCAAAGGTCAGTGGTCTAATAGTCTACACCCCACATCACTATAATCACTAGATTACTCATTTCTTGATGGTATACTAATATCCATCTCAACACTATTCACTAACTTCCTCACATGTTGATAGTCTGCTAATATGCTCCCCACATCACTTTTATCATTGATTACCTCATAATTTTGTATTCTACCAGAGGCTTCTCATCATTTTCTATTCACCTTCTATTCTCTTTTTCTAGCTACCTCAATAATATAAAGTTTTCTATCCATCTCTTCCCTAAACACTCCCCTCTTATACTAGCTACTTCACTAGTTAGTGGTTTTTAAACTTCCTCTTCCCTTAACTCTCTTCTTTCTCTAGTTACTTTGGTGGTCAATAGACTACTATCTTCATCCTCCCTCAACTCTCCTCTTCTGCTAACTACCTCACTAGTTAGTAGTCTGTTAGCCATTTTTCCTACATCACTCTACACCCTTCTACACATATGATCTCTATTCCCCAAAGTTCTCAAAATGCTCTAATACCACATGGTACAATGTGATGGTGAGGGTTCATAATGAAGGGACACCTCACCATGCATCTATCAAATATACATAATAGATTCTCAACACATTTTCATTACTATAACATAATACATGATATTATTAGCTTCACAACTTAGACTTGGGATATTGACTCCCTTATAAAATCCCTTGGCTCTTCTCTCATTCACCCTCTCAACTCTACATTTTAGTAGAGTTCAGCCCTTTTCCATTCGATTTACTTCTATATCCTCACTCTCAAATATAAAAAATGACACTCATCCCTCAACAACTGATTGCTAAAAATAATTAAATATGACCATCATTAGTCTTTAAAATGGACATGAACCCCACTTTATAGTTTTCATAATTATTCACTATCACATCTAGTTTAGTGACTGACAACTCTCACCAAGTAATCTTGGCACCTAAATTTAAAATCCTATACTTGGGTAGCTCAACTTAGTCAAAACTTAAGACTTCTGATTATTAAAAAATAAAGTTAGATCTTTCCTTGTAGATATGTCTTCTTTTTAACATCATTTCAATTCCAACTCTACCAAGTGTCATATTTTACATCTAGTTGATTGAATGCTCATCCTTTCTAGTCTCAGATTTTGTGTGTGGCCTTGTGTCTTTCTTTTGTGTTATTTTGTTTTATGTATTTTTCCTCTATACTTCATGTTGTAGTTAGTCCTTATCACATGTTTCTTACATGTTTTTCCCATCAAGAATTTGGTGACTATCTTTATTTTATGTACTATCCATGCACGCACTGCCCAATTTATCTCCCCATGTGTCCCTCAATGGTTTTTCCATTTACGTGCTTTAGTAGAAACTCCTTTGTGTTATCCTATGGTGCCTAACTTTTTCTTCACCCATGTGCTCCATATTATAAATAAATAACATCATTATATTTTGATACCCAAGAGAAATTTTTACAAACATGAATTTATACAAATAGCAATGCTAAAAATATTCCCTATATAATAGGGTAGGCATTATCTTATCCTAGGCAAAATCTATACAACCCCAGAGATAAGCGTACTACAAATGAACTATAGAAATTTTGAATTAAAAAACTTATTTAATAATCATAAATATAATGAGTGATAAAACATTACTCAATTAACTCAATGATGATATCCTAGCAGTGAGTGAGCTGAGTGTTGGAAGTGGGAGCTCTTAGGGTCCATTCTAGGGATGATTATTCTCTATCATCATTCCCACACTAAGCTATGGTGGGTTATTTTTCAAAATTATCTGATGTAATGGAATATTGGATCAATTTTCAATGCAAAATGGGATAACATGTGGCTTGGATCCTATGTTCAATATGACAAGGCAAGTCCACAACCCATGGCTAATAATACTATTCACCACTAGTTTGGGCATTCTAGGTTTAAAAATGTCTATTATTTTTGATCCATTTAAAAAATCTTATTATCCAACATTCTTCCCCCAAGGGTTAACTTGAGTGGATGGGAAAAATGACTTAGGTCACCCAAGTCTTAGGTTTAATCTTTGATTTACTCATGTTATGTGGAGTGGGGCATTTACACTTCACATACATTATGAAGTGGACATGGAAACACCTTGAGGTAGGGGTTGAATTTATCCATGTGTTCTAGATGGATCATAATGAGGTGATTCAGCTACAAATATTGTGATGGACATTACATACCTCGGTTCACCCCTATTAAGATTCAAATGTAGATTAATTTTTTTAAAAAATGGCAATGATAGCCTAGTGATGAGTGAGCTAAGTGTTAGAAGTGGGAGGTCTTAGCATCCATTCATTGGGATGACTACTCTTTCACATAATTCCCACACTAAGTTACAATGGGTTATTTATGAAACATATCCACAATATAATGGGCTATTTTTTTAGTGTTTAATACAATGGGGGTAAGCATATGGCTTGAAGATTATGTTTAATGTTGGAAGGCAAGTCCATACTCCATGGCTAGGAATACTATTCATCATTGGTCTAGGAATTCCAATTATAAAAATGTCTGTAACTAGTATTTTAACCAATGAGATGTGGGTGAGTTGGTAAAGTGGCTTGGTTGTTTCAAGCTCCACCCAAATTCAAATATTAATATGGAATTTGAGGTTGGACGTTGCCATCATTGGTATTCTCAAGCTAGTTATGTCCATTCATTGGTATTATTGGGCTAGTTATGGCCATTATTGGTATTCTTGTGCCCATTGAGGTTTTTGTCAATATTCTTAAGACAATTATGGTCATTTTTAGGTATTCTTGGGTTAGTTGTGTCTATTAATGGTATTATTAGGTTATTTGTGGTCATCCTTGGTATATTTGGTTCATGTGATAGATGATCAGTTGGGGATTTGGGCCCTTGATTGATTCCCAGACCGGTTCATAGCTCTGATCAAAAGTAAATACCTATCTAAAAAATTAAAAAAAAAAAAAAAAAAAAAAACATTACTTAACTAAATTTATTTTAAATGGTGAATTAATCATGCCTTACTCTAACCTAATATTCCCCCCTTTAATTCAACATTATTTCAAGTGAACAAGAGAGAGATTCACTAAATGCCTTGAATTTTTTCCATGTAAGTACTTTAGTGAAAACATCTCCACATTATTGATCTATTAGTAAATACTAGATCTAGATGTTTTTATGAATATGTTCATAAATGAAATGAATTTTCACCTCAATTTGTTTAGTGCATTCATGAAATACTGGATCAAAAACAAGCTTCACTACTCCTTCACTATCTATATGAATAATTGTTGGCTAATTTTTGGGTAATCCAAATCCTTCAAGTATATGTATGAGCCAAATCACATCAAAAATAGCCTCCTATGGTGTGATATTATGATTCTATAGAGGATATCAAAGTACAAGTTTACTTCTTACTCCCTCATGATATTGGTCTAGATACCAAAAGGAATAATAATCCTAAGGTAGATTTCATGTCATTAATGTTCCCTACATGATATGAATAAAAATATCCTATTAAGAAGAAATTATCATTCTTATTGTACTCTAGACCAAAATCCATGTTCCTATAATGTATCTTAATACCTAATTTGTTGCTTTCCAATTAGAGACTTTGGGCTCTTACATGAACCTATATAGATAACTAACATCACAGCTAATGTCTCACCTACTATAAGTCAAGTAAATGAGACTCCTTATCAACTATTGATATAGAGTTGAATTTACTTAGTGGTGATGGATCCATTCGATACAACTAAAGTTTTATCTCCATAGGTGTGGTAATTGGTTTGATATACATCGTGTGAAACTTCTCAAATGTTGTCCTGGCATATTTGAGCTAAGATATAAATATGTGATTTTCTCTATGATAAACTTCTAAACCAAGACAATAATACAAAAGCCCAAGATCTATCATGTTGAATGATCAATTTATATCTTTCTTTGTTGACTCAATCATCTTCACTAAATTGCCAATGATGACTAGATCATTGACATATACAACCACAATAACCATATCCCCCTTGTTATTTGAGGTAGAGATTTGGATAATATGTTTTTTTTTAAATCCATGTTTTAAGATATGCTCATCGATTTTGATATACCATGCCTTTGGATACTGTTTAAGAAAATACAATGACTTAACAAGCCTACAAATTTTATTATCTTTTCTTAGTTTGTCAAAACCTTTTGTTTTAGTCATGTAGATGTCTTTATGTAAGTCTTCATTAAAAAAGGCACTATTTACATCCATTTGATGGAATTTATAACTAAATTGTGTATCTAGAGCAAAAATCATCATTATTATTTTGATATTAGATGTGGGAGAAAATGTTTCCTTATAGTCAACACCGTTTTTTCAACCTATCCCTTTATAACTAGTCTTGACTTGTGCTTATCAAGACTACCATTTGCTTTTCACTTTGTATTAAAAATACATTTGTATTTTATTTTCCTCTTCCTTTGTGGAAGGTCTACAATTTTCCACGTTTTATTTTTCATTAATGAATTATATTTTTCATTCATGGCATATTTCTAAGGTTTTGATTGTAGGACTTTCTTAACTGAAGAGGGATTAACAAATTCAATAAATGTACTCATTAAATCCAAATTGACTTCTCCTTGAGCCATATTATGAGTCCTTTGTCCATTTGTGGATGTATCTACAACATCATTTAGTTTAGGATATATTAATGTACTTGTATACCATTTAGGCATACATTGAGTGCTTCTTGTGGGTGCTAGAGCTACACCCTCATCATCAATAACATTGTCTTCATCTGGGATATTTCCATATTATACATTAAATAGGGGACTTATTTGATTATCAAAAGATCATGTATAAGGATCTTCTACTTATTTTTCTAAAATAAATCAACATCCTTGATACTGTATATTTGTTTGGTTTTTTGATCCATGAGTCTATATGCAAGTTCTTCTTCACTGTACCTTAAGAACACATACATTTTTGATTTCATATCAAGTTTAGTCAGTTTCACTTTGGGAATGTGCATACTTGATTTGCATCCATAAACTTGAAGATGTGTTGTAGAATTATTTTTCCCTGACCAGGCTTTATGTGGAGTTATTCCATCAAGAACTGCAATGGGAACCCTGTTGAGTAGATATACATTAGTTTTGAATGATTTTACCCAAAATGCCTTTATCAAGCCTGAATCATGTAACATACATCACACTATTTCCATGATAATACAATTACTCTACTGAACAAATTAATTTTTTTGTGGTGTATGTAGAAGTTCCATTTTATCATGAATGTTGCTTTCTTGCAAAAACTATTTAAACTCGTTACTGATGAATTTCCCCCCACAATCTGAAAGGAGGGTTTTTATTTTTTGACCAGATTCTATTTCAACAACCACTTTAAATTTCATGAAAGTTTCAAAGGCTTGACTCTTTATTTTCAGACATTAGTCCCACATTTTTATATAATAATCATCAATAATGAGTATGAAGTACTTAAATCTAGCATGACTAGGTGTCATCAGTATGTAAAAATTAGTATGCACTAGATCAAGTTTTACATGGGTCTAATATGTAGTTTTTTGAAATGGAGATCTATGTTATTTTCCTGCTAAGTAATATATACAATTATCTATACCATTTTTAAGAGGTGTTAATCCTTTTAGCATGTTTTACCAGTGGAGTGTGTCAAGATATCAAAAATTGATGTGACCAAATCTTATGTGCCATAATTGTGTTAAGTTTATGTCCTTTTCTATGATTACCTAATTATTTATTTGAATGAAATCAAGATGAAACATACATATCACATTAGATTCTCATGCAATAAGTTTTTAATTTTTGTACATATCTTTGATCAAACACATTTTATTTCCACCTTTATAGTCAAATTCAATCTTTAAACTATGGTCCAAGAGTTGACTAATTGATAACAAATTTTTGGTTAAACCAAGTACATAGAGATTATATGTGATTTTATATGTTTGTGTGCCTAGGGGTAAAACAATGTTTCCAATGCCTTACACACTATATGAGGTATCATCACCCAAATAAACATGATTATTTTTATGTGTGTCCTTCAAAGTGAAAAACCAATCTCTTTTACTTTTAATGTGTCAGGTTGCATCAGAATCAACATGCCAGATGTCACTTTGTGATGTGGATTCTTTATGGAAATCAGCATAATATAGGAATTACTCATCCTTATAATATTCTTCCTATTTATCAATGTTACCTTATTGCTTTGTTTTATTTTTCCAAATGCTTTTTTTTATCCCTATGGTTTAATTTGAGATGAAGGGGAAGATTGTTGGTTAGCAGGATTTTGGACACTAGAAGATCCCATCTAGAATTTATTATACCATCAATCCTTGAGTTCATGTCCCTTACAACCACAAATGAGACATTATTTTTGTGATTTACCCCTTTGTGGATTCTGTCAAGGAATCTATTTTGATGACTTTGAAGACTTGATGGATTCCTTGCCTTTATGTGAAGCGAGAATAAGTTCTTCTCCTTCTTGAGTATTGAAAGACTCTTATTGTTGTGACATCTTTACAAGTTTTTCAAAACTTAGTTTTTATTTTGTGATAGTTAAAGTGTTCACAAACATCCTATATGAGGGTGGTAGAGCTCTCAAGATAAAGGGTACAAGAGAGTAATATAAAATGTCTCATGTAAGGATTTTAATTATGCTCTTAGTGTTGTAACATACCTAAGAAAGTGCTTAGCCTTTTCACTTGATCTCAATTTAAGAGATGAAGTTGAATCTATAGGTGTAGAATAGTTCTTTAATTTTTTGCCTCATATACTATTCATAGATTGTCCCAAGCTTCCTTGGTAGTTTTTGATTAATAGATGTGTGGTTACACTTCATCAGATACCTAAACATTATGATCAATTTCACCCTTTTATTACCTTTGTCATATTTATGTTGTTGGTTAATGTTTGTTGCATGCCGAGTTTAGGTGCCATCTATAATAGGCCAAATTTATTTAAATTCTAGTTAAGTTTTGATCTTTGTCTTCTAAGTAGAGTAGTTATTTCCTTTGAGTAAATGATAATCTAGTAGAAAGAATTTTGGATCTTATGAAGCCATTATTAAGATTATGGGTGATATATTGGTTCTTTATCAGTCTAGGTATATAGGTATCCATTTTTATATACCATTAGATGTATATACAAGACCTTTATATATACATTCCATTATGTATATGTCAATATGTGGAAGAAGCTCACCCTTTATGTATACCCATTGTTATATGAAATAGGTGTTAACATACATAAAATATTCTGGTACGTGGTACTTAGATATTACTAAAAAGGGATCGTCTAATCATTAACACATGCCTATGTTGAGTGTGGATCCCTTTGGGGCTATCACATGACCATAAGAATAAATTTTGGGGACCTAAAGAGCTCCAAGGATGCAGGGAGTGTAGTTTTCCCTACTCCATCTTTTGTAGAACCTTGATCCACATGTGAGCAGAATATTATTAGTAATTTCTAATTTCTATGTTTCCATATTTTATGGAGTTAGTTTTTGAATGCCTTTTACCATGTTGACTTCCTTGTTTTGACATATCTGGTTGTTTTTTGGAAAAAGGGATGTCTTCCTTGTTTCAAGGAGTTGGTGGTGATCACATGTTATTAGAAAATGTGCCTTAAAAGGTGGAGACCCTAAATTTGGCATATTTCTTCTTGGATGGACTTGAGGATGAGCTTGGTGATGTGGAACTAAGTTGTCTTGAGTGGATAATGCTTATCTTTGATAATCGTGATGAATTTACTCCTCCTTTCATGGATTTTCATTCATATTTTATATATATAGGGTGTGGTGTGGCCTTTAGAGGTTGATGCTTTATTTGTAGGGTGTGGCTTTGAAGATCAAAGTCAAAGTGCAGGTGTTCATTATAGGGTGTGGTTTAGCAACTTGTGAGTTACAACATTGTGCAGGTGTAGGTGAAAGTGTAGCTATTTATGTAGTATTTTCTACAAGATATTTTTATATCTCTATGAGAGTTCATTGTAGTCATGGTATTTTAGATTACTATTTTATCTAAGAACTTTCATTGGTGGATGTAGCCCACATTGGGTGAACCACGTTAGATCTATGTTATTTATGTTATTATCTTGTTCTCTCATTTATACTTTTATATTAATGGTGAATTAAGGAATGTTTTCTTGATACATGTTATTGTATAGATTTATATTTGGTTTATGGTAATAGTAAATCTGGTTTTAAATTTTTTTAATTCCTAATAACTAGTATCAGAGCCATTGGTTGTGTGTTTTGATGAATTGATAAATCATGAGAAGGTTATTATCTTGAGTGGGAGCTATGGGAGAAGAGATAAGATTTAGAGTGGATAATTTTGATGGTAATAATTTTGGTTTGTGGAAAATTTAGATGGAGTATTACCTATATCAGAATGAACTACATCTCCCCTTAGAGGGGAAAGTAGAACAACCTATAAGTATGAGTGATGTGGATTGGTCATTACTTGATAAGAAGGAATTGCGATCCATTTAGTTATGCCTTACATCCTCTATTGTATTTAATATTTTTGATGATAAAACCACAAAATATCTCATGGATAAACTTGAAAAGTTGTATGAGAAACCTTTAGCATCTAACAAAAAATTTCTTATGAAAAGTTTTTTTAACATGAAAATGTCTAAGAATGGTTCAATAGATAATCATATAAATTATTTTAATACAATTTTAAGTATGCTCACTTTAATTGGAATTAAATTTAATGATTAAGTTAGAGATTTTCTAATATTATGTTCTTTGCCTGATAGTTGGGATAGTTTGGTTATGGATGTGAGTAATGCAGTCCCTGCCAAGAGAAGTTTGAATTTTGAGGATGTTGTAGGTGTGATCCTTAGCAAGAAGATGCAAAGTAAAATCACTGGTGAATCATCTTCAAATACTTCTTTATCCATTGATACTAGAGGGAGGCAAAAGGATAGGAACACAGGCAATCATGGAAAGTCAAAAGGTAGATCTAAGTCCATATCTAAATCCAAGATGATATGTGAGCATTGAGGGAAGAGTGGACACTCAAAGAAGGATTTTTGGTCATTTTTTGATAAGAATGACAAGTAAGAAAATAATTAGGTAAATGTGACATCAGGTAAATCATGTAAGGATGCCTTAATTCTTTCTATGGATTATTTTTCTGAGTCTTGGGTATTAGATCCAGGGGCTTCTTTTTATGCCACCCCACATAGGCATTATTTTACTAATTATGTTCAAGAGAATCTAGGACATGTTTTTCTTGGTGATGATGAACCATGTGAGATAGTAGGGAAAGGTTGTGTTCAGGTTCAGATGTAGAATGGGAACACATGGATCCTTAAGGATGTTAGACATGTGCCTATATTGAGATGAAATTTGGTTTCAGTGGGGAAATTGGGTAGTGAGGGATGTTTCTTATTATTTATTGTAGATTCTTGGAAATTTACCAAAGGCACTCTTATGATTTTGAGAGGTAAGAAAGTTGGTGATTTATGTTTGACTAGTAGTTTTGATTCTATTGATTTAATTACTGTAGATGGAGATATAAATATGTGGCACTATGGGCTCAGTCATATGAGCCACAATGGCATGTAGATCTTAAAATATAAGTTTCCTAGATTAAAATATCTAGATTTAGTCTTTTGTGAAAATTATGTGTATGAGAAATAGAAGTGGGTTAATTTATTGAAGGTTGGACCCACAAAAAAAGAGCACAAGTTAGATTTGGTACACTCAGATGTATGGGGACCAAATCAAGTATCTTTTATTGGTGGATCCAATTATTATGTTACTTTTATTGAGGATGCAACTAGGAAAGTTTGGGTTTATTGAATTAAAAATAAATATGATGTATTTAACACTTTTAAGAAGTATAAAGCCTTGGTTGAGAATGAAATAGGTCTTAAATTGAAATATCTTAGATCAGATAATGGAGGTGAGTATTATAGTAATGCTTTCTTTGATTATTGTTCTAAAAATGGAATCCATATGCAAAATATGGTTCCAAAAACTCAATAGAAGAATGAGGTATCTCAATGGATGAACAGAACAATAATGGAATGTGCTAGGAGCATGAGGTTACATGCAGGGTTATCTTTATAGTTTTGGGTAGAAGCAGTTAACATGATAGTATATCTTATTAATAGAGGACCTTCTATACCTTTCGATGGAGGCATTCCTGAATAAGCTTGGTCTAGTAAGAATGTTCATTATTATTTTCTTAGAGTCTTTGGATGTGAGGCTTTTACTCTCATTAAGAAAGAGGATAGGACCAAGTTAGAGGCTAAATTAGAGAAGTGCACATTTGTTGGTTATGGTGAGGATGACTTTGGTTTCTATTTATAGAGCATTAAAGATAGGAAAATATTTTGATCTAGAGATGTAGTCTTTATTGAAAACATCATGCATAAGGATTAGTTGCAAGAACATGAACATAAACAGAAAGAGTACATAGTTTTGGATGACATTGGAGATGGAAAAGTATCTAATGATTTAGTTTAGGAACCTTCTACACAAGGAACCCAAACTCCTATGGTAAGAAGATATTCTAGGGTAAGAAGAGAACCTGAACATTTTTCTCCTTCTTTGAATTATTTATTACTCACTGACAATGGAGAACCAGAGTGTTATGAGGAAGCAATCTAGGTAGATGCCAAGTTGAAATGGGAGTATGCCATGGATGAAGAGCATAAATCTATAATGGAGAACTAAATGTGGGATTTGGTAAGGCAACCCAAGGGAAAGAGTGAATTACCAAACAAGTGGATATTTAGAATAAAAGAAGAGGATGAAGGGAGAAAATGGTATAAGGCCAAGATGGTGGTGAAGGGGTTTGTACAAAAATTAGGGATTTATTTTGATGAGATTTTCTCTCCTATTGTAAAAATGACTTATATTAGGACTATTCTTGGTTTAGTTGTAGTTGAGGATTTGCACTTAGAATAGTTAGTTGTGAAATCTACTTTTATTCATGGTGATTTGGATGAAGAGTTGTATGTGAGTAGCCACAGGGATATGAGGTCAAAGGGAAGGATAAATTTGTGTGTAGACTAAAAAAGAGATTGTATGGCCTAAAACAAGATCCACAACAATGGTACAAGAAATTTGATTATTTTATGTTGAAATAAGAATATCAAAGGTGTCATTCTGACCATTGCATGTACATCAAACATTTTGATGATGGTTCCTTTATTATATTATGCTTGTATGTTGATGACATGTTAGTTGTAGGAAAGAACATACAACAAATTCTTATGCTCAATAAATAGCTTAGTGACTCCTTTTATATGAAGGATTTGGGTGTTGCAAAGTAAATCTTTGGTATGAGGATTACTCATGATAGGAAGAAGAGGAAGGTAGTTTTAACCCAATCAGAGTATGTGAAAAAAGTCTTGGAGAGGTTTAACATGTTGGATGTGAAATCTATAGGTACTCCTTTGGAAAGATACTTTAGATTATCAAAGGAGTAGTATCCCAAGATGGAAGCTAAAAATCTTAGGATGTCTAAAGTACCTTACTCATCCGTAGTTGGTTGCTTGATGTATGTCATGGTTTGTACTAGGTTGGATATTGCCCAAGTAGTGGGAATTGTGAGCAGGTATATGAGTGATCCAAGTTATGAGCATTGGCAAGCAATGAAATGGATTCTTTGATATTTGAGAGGAACCATGGATGTTGCATTATGTTATGTTGGATCAGATACCACTTTGCATGGTTATGTGGACTTAGATATGGTAGGGGATATTGATAGCATGAGAAGTATGATAGGTTATATATTTACCATTAGAGATACAATGGTTAGTTAGATTTCTAAGATATAGAAGGTTATGGATTTGTCAACCACAGAGGTAGAGCATGTTGCTACCATAGAGGATGGTAAGGAGATTATTTGGTTATAGGAGTTGTTTTGAGAGTTGGGGAATGAGCATGAAGTTGGGAGACTACATAGTGATAGTTAGAGTGTTATTCAATTGGCAAAGAACTCCATTTTCCACTTGAGGATGAAACACATTTAGTTACATTATCACTTCATCAAGATAGCTTTTGAAGAGAACTTGGTGAAGCTGGAGAACATTCACACTATTTACAATCTTGTGGATATGATGACCAAGGTGATCATATTGGACAAGTTGAGACTATGTTTAGATTTGGTTGGCCTTAGTGGTCATGTAGCAATGATAGATTATGTTTATGAGAAACAGTCTCCAAATGGGAGATTATTGAGCATGGAGCCCTTTAGGGCTATCACATGACCATAGGAATTAATTTTGGGGACCTAAAGAGCTCCAAGGATGTGGGGAGCATAGTTTTCCCTACTCCACCTTTTGTGGAACCTTGTTCCACATGTGAGTGGAATATTCTTAGTATATTTCTAATTTTTATGTTTTCATGTTTTATGAAATTAGTTGTTAGATGCCTTATCCCATGTTGACTTCCTTATTTTGAGGGAGATAGTAATTTATTGGAAAAATTGATGACTTCCTTGTTTCAAGGAGTTGGTAGTGATCACATGTTGTTAGAAAATGTGCCTTAAAAGGTAGAGACCTTAATTTTGGAATGTTCCTTCTTAGATGGACTTGAGGATGAGCTTGGTGATGTGGAATTGAGTTGTCTTGAGTGGATAATGCTTATTTAGATAAGCATGATGCATTTTCTCCTCCTTTCATGGATTTTCCTCCATATTATATATATACAAGGTGTGGTGTGGCCTTTAGAGGTTGATGATTTGTTTACAGTGTGTGGTTTTGAGGATCAGAGTCAAAGTGTAGTGGTTTTGCAAAGTGTAGGTGTTCATTATAGAGTGTGGTTTAGCAACTTGTGAGTTATAGCATTGTGTAGGTGTAGGTGAAAGTGTGGCTATTTTTATAGCATTTTCTATAGGATATTTTTCTATCTCTATGAGAGTTCATTGTAGTCTTGGTATTTTAGAAAACTATTTTATTTGATAACTTTCATTGGTGGATGTATCCCACATTGGGTGAACCATGTTATATCTATGTTATCATCTTGTTCTCTCATTTATGCTTTCATAATAATGGTGAATTAAAGAATGTGCATGTGATGCATACTATTTCATAGCTTTAGATCTAGTTTATGGTAATAGTAAATCTATTTTAAAAAAGTTTTAATTCCTAACAGCTTTGATGGAATTCCTCATGTGCACATGTAAGTTCCCTATATACTTGAAAATTCCACCTTTAGGAATTATGCCTTTTGATCAAAATGAATGGGTAAATGAAGGGAAGCATTATGAGTTCATGTGCCTTATCTCTCCTTGATTATTTATAGGTTCATTGCCAAGATGTTGATGTTATAGCTATGTTAGGATATGCATGTTGTAAATCAAATGCAATGATTTTAATTGTAAACATGATTCATAGGCATCGTTTGTACCAAACACCATCAATGCTTTTAAGAACTCATGGTTTTGTGAAAATTTTACAATAAATAAAGTTACAATTTCTTGTAATATGTAATATGATATCGAAATAAAATATACAATGTATAATTTTTATTTTTGGGCCTTTTGTTTTAAATTTCCTTTTAAAAAATATATGAAGAAAAATTGATCAGCTATAGCTTGTAGGATTTTTGATAGCAAGGCACTAGGGAATGGTTTTGCCTTGAAAAGGATGTATGGCCTAGTCCAAATGAGAGTTACTAATTATGAAATGTGAAGTATTTAGTAATGTACCACCTCTAATTGGAATCACCTTCCTATGACTTGTGTACTACTCATACTGGAGAAAATTGTATAAAAAGTGTAGTAAAATAGGTTTTCAATAACTTTGAAAGTACACTAAAGTTATTTTTGCAGAGTCTACCTATAAAAAAATATGTTTCTCCTTTTGCAAGTTGGTTCAAATCTTTGTGGAATGAATGGGCTTCTATTAGATTCATCACAGGTTCAGAACATGCTTCTATGATACCATATATTATGGAGAAATAACATTATTATATTTCAAAAATGAGGGAAATGTTTACAAACATTAATTTATACAAATATTAATGCCAAAAATATTCCATATATAATAGGGTATGCATTATCTTATCCCCATGTAAAATCTATGCAACCTCAGAGATAAGCATGTTATAAATGAACTATAGAAAGTTTGAATAAATGATATTATTTAATAATCCTAACTACCATGAGTAATAAAACATTACTAAATTACATTTATTTTAAGTGGTGAATTAATCACCCCTTACACTAAACCTAATACTTCAAAACTTTCATCCATGTGATATTTTTGGTTTGCCTTAGATGCACTTGCATCACTGGTGGTTTTGTCATTCTTGAAGAAACACCTAAAAACAACACAAGAAGAACTTGTTTCAATGTTAGAATAGAAAAATATGGACAAATAGACACTTTAAATTCACAATTCTTTGATTAAATAGATCTAATTTATGAAACACATACACATAAATTTCATTACCTATGGTATACAAAAAATAGCCAAAGATCAAAATGGTTGCAGCTAGTCTAAAATAAGAAACACCTAAAAATGACATAGAAATTATCCTCTAAAATTTATCCTCATGATTACCAAGTGAAAAAAATAATAAAAATATAACATTCATTGCATTTTTTTTATTTCATGTTCTTGTTTTATGTAAAACATAAAAACAAAGGTCACATGAAATGATAGTAAAATTATAAAAGAGACCCCCTGACTCCATAACCATGTGATGAGATGATTATTTATAGTCTTTTTCCTACATAAACACGGTATTTATCCACTCACCCCTAATAAACAAAAATATATAAACCCATATAGGATCATTACCATGTTTTTTCATATGTTTTCACATGATATTTATGATGGAATTTTAATGCCACAAACTCTTAGATATCAAATGTAATAAAATGTGACACATTGGCCAAAAATATTTATGGATTCATAGATTTTATTGAAATCAAATTGAGAAAAAAAACAAGGAAAAATATTTATAGATTCATATATTTGATTGAAATCAAATTGAGAACAAAATAAGGACTATATGGCTTCACCAACCCATAACTATAGGATTATCTCCATATGTTTTGTTTTTCTTTCACATAAGATTTCACCACCTAATCATCATATAGGAAAACATAAAAAGTTATCTAGCCCTTAACAAAGATAAAACTAGGGTTTTATGACATCATAACCTATTGTGAAATCAAAAGTAATAAATTTTGACACATATGCAACTAGTATTTTCAACAAATTCAAGAAGTTTATTGAAGATAACCTAAAAACAAAATATGGACCCAATGCCTTTGCCATGGGATTTTGTAATGTCCCCTTCCTCTGAACATGAAACATGCAAGAAGACCATTAGTCTATTTAATTCCTATAGGCTAAGTTGGTTGTTGTAATGGAATAAGTGTGTGTCAGGTCACTATTCACATAATAACTATTCATGAATTAATATTCACTAACACTATTCATAGTGATGTGGTAGTTGATATAGCTAATGATGAAACATGTGAGGTGGATTTTGGATGATGTGGCATGGGCCAGAAAGGGTTTTACATGAGATCAAATTAATGTGATGAAGGTGGGGCATGTCACTCCACTAAAAGACAAAGTTCTTGTCTTTAATGCTTCATATGTCTTTGTTATTGGGTGGAAAAGACAAGGGTGAATAGTTTGGGTGCCACCATTGGGAAGATTCATGATTTGGGATGTAGGGAGAAGTCAAAATAAATTTTGAAAGCTTGTGTGCACAAAGATGACAAATATTTACTATAGTAGATTCCCCTTCACATGTGTGACTAAGACACCATCTTAGAAGCATGTGGAATTGGATAATATCTTCTCTCATTTGATTCCATTCTTTATTAATGATTTTCACATGGTGGAAGACAAAGACAATGAAATGGTGGAAGAAAACAAATAAGCATGATCTATCTTTTTGAGTCTTGCACATGGTGATAAGCTTGTAATTATAAATCAGTAGTGTTCCCACTTTAAGAGGCACATTTCTTTGCTTTTACATGAATTTTCCCTCTTTCTCTTTCTCCTTTGTAAATTTTATATATTAGCATGTTATTTCCTTGTAAAAATCAATCAATCTTTTTATATGAAAATCCTCATTTTTAATATTGAGCCTTTGGTTCACTTTATTCTCTCAAAGGATGAAAACCCTTCGATTACATAGATTAGGAGGATGAAAACCCTCATGGTTTCTATTGTGAATTTGAGAATTAAAACCTTTTTGTTCAATTAAGGTTTGAAGGACAAAAAACCTCTCAACCATTGAGGTGATTCTATTTAGGGATCACATTGATGTTAATATTGTTTTAAGATTTTATTTATTTATTTATATAATATCTTTGGCATTATCACATGTAATCAGTACTTATATTTGTTTTGTGAATTGGTTATTTTTGTATGCATTTTTATGTGTAATTTTGAAATATCCTAAAAGGGAATATTACAGTGGTATCAGAGCTTGAGTTCATTTTTAGATTTATCTAATTGTTCCTATAGGGGGTATTATAGTGGTATTAGAGCTTGATTTTATTT
The DNA here is from genome assembly GCA_037957365.1 of Torreya grandis. NCBI lineage: Eukaryota > Viridiplantae > Streptophyta > Pinopsida > Cupressales > Taxaceae > Torreya > Torreya grandis. The sequence continues at coordinate 3,085,900 of JARHVA010001135.1, forward strand.
TTAAATTTCTCCAATTATCCCTATAAGGGATATTGCAATGGTATCAAAGTTGTGTAACCTACCAACCTATTGGGGAACTTACTCTTTTGTGGATATTCAAGTTGAGTAACATAGGAGATATGAATTTAGTCATCATCTTCTAAATATTTCAAAGATTAACTAAACTTTCCAAGAGACAACAACAACTCTTTGAGTTAATATCTTAAAATATATAAGTTCGAGATATATTGTAGGCAAATATGGAGGGATCCACCATCCAAGAGGAAGATCTAGTGCTAGAATAGGTTCATGAGCAGCTCATGAATGAATTCCATATGCAAGATAAAGGTCATCAAGGTCCTAAATTTGATGAAGATAATGGTAAAGTAGATGCTCTCATATTGAGAAGAGAGTTGAAAATGTTGGAGGAGTTATTTAGTCCATCTATAGAACAACATGGGAGTTTTGTTGATTTTCAAATGGAGTAAGGCAACTAAGTAGATCTGCTAACATTGGATGTGGATGATGTGCATGCAAGTGAACACAAGGAGAATGGGCCATTAGAAATCCATCATGAATAATATTCTAGAATCATAGAGGAGTATGATAATTTAGAGTTTGTGGTTGATAAACCATATGAAGAATCCTCTTAAGGGAATTAGCAATATCATGATTCAAAAATTGGTTGTGTTCTTCCTAGTGTTGAATCTTTAAGAAACTCTAGAAGGTCTTCAAATGATACCAATATGTATATATGAGTAGTGTAGTAAAATCATTGTGAAGTTGCTTCATTACTTAGTATTCATGCAAAGAAACATAGTATTGGAAATTTCAAATTTTGAGAGGCTTGCTAATTTCTTGCATGGAATTGATGCTTTGTTGGCTTAAGGAGTAAAGGAAATTTTCATTTCAAAAGTATTGCAGAAAAGAAAATCAAGTAGGAGTTATAAACTTCCTTGGTTGGTTTAAGACCCTGGTATTAGGATTCATTAAGTTAACTAGATTGATTGAGGATAAGCAATCTTTGGGAAGGGAGGATGTAATGTCCCTTTACTCTAAATGTGACATATCCAAGAAGACCATTAGCCTATTTAATTTCCATAGGCTAAGTTGGGTATTTTAATAGAATAATTATGTGTCATGTCACTATACACATAAGAACTATTCACATATTACTATTTACTATCATTATTTATGGTGACATGGTAGGTGATACAAATTATGATGTAGCAGGAGAGGTGGCTTGTAGATGATGTGGTATGGCCCATGAAGGGTCTCATATGAGATCAAATGCACATGATGAAGGTGGGGCATTTCACTTTGTTAAAAGATAAAGTTTTGTCTTTAATGCTTCTCATGTCTTTATTCTTAGGTGATAAAGATACGAGTGAATAATTGGGGCACCACCCTTAGAAAGATTCATGATTTGGGATGTAGGGAGAAGTTAAAACCTATTTTTTGAAACATGTGTGCACATGGATAAAGATGATAGAGATTTACTATAGCAGATTCCCATTCACATGTGTGAGTGAGACACCATCTTGGAAGTATGTGGAAGTGAAGAATGTCTCATCTCTTTTGATTCCATTATTTCTTGACCATTTTCACATGGTGTAAGACAAAGACAATGAAATGGTGAAATAAGACAAAGAAGTGTGATATCTCTTCTTGACTCTTACACATGGTGACAAGCTTATCATTGTAGATCAATAGTGATCCCACTTTAAGGTGGCACATTTATTTACTTATCCATGAACTCTCTCTCTCTCTCTCTCTCTCTCTCTCTCTCTCTCTCTCTCTCTCTCTCTCTCTCTCTCTCTCTCTCTCTCTCTCTCTCTCTCTCTCTCTCTCTCTCTCTCCTTTGTAAATACTATATATTAACATGTTCTTCCCTTGTAAAAATAAATCAATATTATTATATGAAAATACCCATTTGTAAACTTGAGACTTTGGTTCAACTTCTTCTCTCTTAAGATGAAAACCCTTTGAGTGTAGAGATTAGGAGGATGAAAACCCTCTTGGTTTATATTGTGTATTTATGGATGAAAACCCTTATGTTTACTTGAGGTTTGGAGGACAAAAACCTTGTCAACCATTGAGGTGATTCTATATAGGGATCACATTAGTGAAAATATTTTTGTAAGAGATTGTTATTAATTTATATGTATCTTCAGAATTTTCATATGTAATCAATATTTACAATTTTTTTGTGAATTGGTTATTTTTGTTTTGCATTTTTATGTGTAATTCCAAAATATCCTAAAAGGGGATATTATAGATTTCATGATTTGGATAGGATATATACTTATAACATTAAAATCTATTTGGGTCTAGATATAAATAAAACAATAAAATAAATCCATGATATAACACATTATCCAACCACTTAGCCATGATACACATTCTCAACAACCACACAATATTTGTTGGAAATAGGGTAATAAAAAAATGTGAACCCCATGCCTCCATCATGGGATTTCATGTCCTCTTTGTGATATATGAAAACATTAAAAAATATATCTAGCTCTAAATAGGTATAAAACTATAAATTTGTCATGCCATGACTTATATGACATAAATGATTGATCTGGGTGACACTTTAGGTGACAATTCGAGCAATGATCCTACCCTAATTGGTGTTAGAACTTTTAAGAGCCATAAAATTTACACCATAGCTCCGTTTAACTCCCCATTTGAACCATTGGAAAGATAAAAATGAGGGGAATGTCATTATATGTCATGAGCTTTGATCGATGGGTTTTGACCCCTAGAAACCAAATGGAAGTACCCCAAATTTTAATTTTAATAGTGCAATCTAAAAATAGTAATTTCTCAATTTTTGTATTATTATAATTCATGGAAGTCAAACCATTCCATCTCCCTTGAAATTGGTGACTTTCCACATCCTCCTCCTACCTTCAAAAATAGGTATAAATAGATATGTATCTCAAAAAAGAAAATAGACATCTCTTTTGAGAGATAGACATATGTTGTATCTACAATTTTGAGCAATAAAACATCTCTTCTTAGAGATAGAATTGTTATTTGTGTGTTCTTGAAATATTATTCAACCAAGAATTTTTGATTTTTGGATAAGTGGTATCAGATCAGTTTGTCTTAAGAGTGTAAGATCCTGAGGATGAGGTTAGACTACAGGAAGCTTGAATGGAAAATACAAGATCCAGTAGACTATCCACCTATTTTCTCCAAATGACCTCAAATGATAGACAACACCAAGACATCTGATCCTTTCAAGGATATGGTGAATGAAGCCCTCCAATAGTAGCAAGAGTAGATGCTACAATAATTTACCTAAATGTTTCAATAAATCCTAATGGGAAATTTTGGATCCTCATCTGCAACTCACATATTTTTAGTGCCCCAACACCCTTGAAGGCTCAAGTGAATTTTGATATCCCTATATTTAAAGGCAAAATCAATGATGATGTAGTAGAAAATTGGCTGGATCAATTGTCATCCTATTTTTCTATAAATAAATTCACTGATAAAGATAAGATCACTTTTATTTTTTTTAAAGCATATTTTCTTGTCAACAATTGGTGGGAAGTGTACAAGGAGAGATATAGTACAAATTATATTTGCCTTGAGGTAGAACCTACCTAGGATGATTTCATAAAAGTTATAAAGGAAGAATACTACCTCATTAGCATATATGATGATCTGTACATAGAGTGGCAACAACTTTGCCAAGGTAAGAAATAGTTTGTTCAAAATTATACTGATATTTTTCATTATCTATCTACAAGATTGGGTATCCAAGAAAATGAGAAACACAAGGTTCTCAAATATCATGGTGGACTACAATGGTATATATGGGGGGAAATGGAACTCTTCAATTTGGAGACCCTTGATGAGGCATACAAGTTCATGGTATAGATTGAATAGAATCATGGAAGAATGAATATGAAGAGTCAACCTTCAAAATGGAAAACCGACAAAGATTGTCAAAAATGAGGCCAAAATTGGAATCAAAAGGAAGAGAAAACTGATAAATGGTGTGATTACCACAAATTAAAACTCACTCCAAAGAAAAATGTCAAGCCATCAAGTCCCTAATTTCTGAGTCACAATCTTCAAAATATACTTATCTACCTCATACACACCCTATAGTCAAAGAGGATGAAGAAGAGATTATAGATGCTAAGCTTGATGCCATCATTGCTTCATCATAGACCCATGGGGAAAGGCCAGATGATAAGGAAAGGTTGTTTCAGTCTAAGTTATGGGTGAAAGGTAAGCCTCTATATTTCATTCTTGATAGTGGGAGTTAAAAGAATTTAATCTCTTCTAATGGTTTGAAAATTCTAAATCTATATATGAAGCCTCACCCAAATCCATATAGTATTGGATGGTTGAGTCTAGGGAGAAACCTCTATGTCACCCATCAGTGTGTTCTTTCATATGTAATAAAACTTTTCCAAGATAAGGTCTTATGTGATGTGGTCAATCTAGATATTTTTGATGTACTCCTTAGTCATCCATTCATGTATGATCGACATGGCATCTATGAATCAAGAACCTAAAGGATAACCCTCACTCTTGAAACATGGTGCTACAAGGTACTCGAGGTACCACTTTTCACATCTATCTCCTTCATTAGTATCAAAATGTTATTTCTCATGGTGGTCAATCCAAAGAAATCTAAAAAGGCTGGTGTTGCAGCCCTAACTACATAATCAACACAACAACATAAGTGAATGGACACCAAGCTGAGGAAGTTCATGACCTTCCATCCACATATTGATGGTCAGATAGAAATGGTGAACAATCAATCCCTACATAGCTCCACAAAGAAAAGTTCACTCTAAGTATGTGTCAGGTTCCAATCCATGACACCAAATGATGTATCCATTCCATATCATCCACCTCTATTGAGCACTTCAGTCATAACAGAACAACTGTACATTGATGAGCTTGATCTACAAAGTTTTACTCCAGTGGATGAGAATTAGATCAAGACACAACTCCCACCCTTGATAAAGACTCTTTATTTAATTAAGATGATTGATTTTCAAGGAGGGAGGAATGTTTTGGGTGACACTTCAGGTGATAATTCAGGCAATGGTCCTAACCCAATTGGTGGTAGAAATTCTAAGAGCCATAACTATTGCACCATAGCTCCATTTGACTCCCCATTTGAACTGTTGGAAAGCTAATAATGAGGGGAACACCATGAGATGTCACAAGCTCCACTTGGTGGGTTTTGAGCCCCAAAAAACAAATATAAGTGACCCAAATTTTTATTTTAATATTGCAGTCTAAAAATTATAATTTTCTAAGAATAATAATTTCCCAATTTTCGTATTATTATACTTCATAGAAGTCAAACCATTTCATCTCCCTCAAGATTGGTGACATTCCACATCTTCCTCCTACCTTCAAAAATAGGTATAAATAAATATGTATCCCAAAAATGAAAATAAACATCTCCTCCTAGAGATAGGCATATGTTGTATCTATAATTTTGAGTAATAAAACATCTCTTCTTAGAGATAGCATTATTATTTGTGTGTTCTTGAAATATTCTTCAACTAAGACTTTTTGAGTTTTATATTAGTGGTATTAGAGTGGTTTGTCTTCAGAGTGTATGATCCTGAAGATGAGGTCAAACTATAGGAAGCTTGAGTGGAAAATACAAGATCCAACAGACTATCCACCTGTTCGCTCTAAATGACCTCAAATAGCAGACAACACTGAGACATCTGATCTTTTCAAATAAATGGTGAATGAAGCCATCTAGTAGTAGCAAGCATAGATGCTACAATAATTTTCCCAAATTCTTCAACAAATCTCAATGAAAAATTCTAGATCCTCATCTACAACCCCACATCTTTTTAGTGCCCCAACACCCTTCAAGGATTACGTGAATTTTGATATCCCTACATTGGAAGACAAAATCAATGCTAATGTAGTAGAAAATTGGTTGGATCAATTATCATACTATTTATTTATAAATAAATTCACCAATAAAGAGAAGATCACTTTTGCTCTTTTAAAATCATCATTGCCTATCAAAAATTGGTGGGAAGTGTACAAGAAGAGATTTAGTACAGATGATATTGACCTTGAGGTGGAACCTACCTAGGATTATTTCATAGAATTTATAAAGGAAGAATACTACCCCATTATATTATATGATGATCTATGCATAGAGTGATAACAACTTGGCCAAGGTAAGGATTAGTCTGTTCAAGATTACACAAACATTTTTCATTCTCTATCTGTGAGATTGGGCATCTAAGAAAGTAAAAAACACAAGGTTCTCAAATATCATGGTGGATACAATGGTATATATGAGAAGAAATGGAACTCTTCAATTTGGAGACCCTTGGTGAGGCATACAAGTTCACAGTGAATATTGAATAGAAGTATGAAAGAATGAATATGAAGAGTCAACCTTCAAAATGGAAAAGTGACAAAGAAGGTCAAACATGAGGTCAAAATTAGAAGAAAAAGGAAGGAAATACTAGGAAATGGTGTGATTACCACAAATATAGAACTCACTCCAAATAAGAATGTTGAGCCATCAAGTCCTTGCTTTTTGAGTCACAATCCTAAACATCTACTACTCTGCCTCATACACACCTTGCACTCAAAGAGGATGAAGAAGAGATTATAGATGTTGACCCTAATGCCATCATTGCTTCATCATAGACCCATGAAAAAAGGATAAATGATGAGGAAAGGTTGTTTCAATCAAATTTATGGGTGGAAGGTAAGCCTCTACATTTCATTCTTGATAGTGGGAGTTAAAAGGATTTTTTCTCTGCTAATGTTGTGAAAAGTCTAAATCTATCCATGAAGCCTCACTCAAAGCCATATAGTATTGGATGGCTGAGTCCAGGGAGAAACCTTTGTCTCACCCATAAATGTATTCTTTCATATGCAATAAAACTTGTCTAAGATGAGGTCTTGTGTGATGTGATCAATTTGGATGTTTTTAATGTACTCCTTAGTTAGCAATTAATGTATGATCGACATGACATCTATGAATCAAGAACCCAAGGATCACCCTCATTTTTGAAACATGGCACTACAGGGTAATCGAGGTACCACTTCCACATTTATATCCTTGATTAGTACCAAGAAATTCATTCTTATGGTGGTCAACCCATAAAAATCCAAAAATACTAATGTTGTAGCCTTGACTACAGAATCAACATAACAACAGAAGCAAATAGATACCAAGCTGAGGAAGTTCACAACCTTCCATCTGTAGATTAATGGTCAAACAAAAATGGTGAAAAACCAATCCCTACATAGATCCACAAAGCATAGTCCATTTTAAGTATGTGTTGGGTTTCAACCCATGACACTAAATGATGTAGCCATTCGATATCATCCACCTCTATTGAACACTTTAGTCATAGCATAAAAATAGGACATTGGTGAGATTGATCTACAGAGTTTTACTCCAATGGATGAGAATTAGATGAAGACACAAATGTCACACTTGATAAAGACTCTTGATGCAAAGAGGACCATTATTTATCAAGGAGGGAAGTATGATCCGAGTGACACTTTAGGTGATAATTTATGCGACACTCCTACCGTAATTGGTGGCAAAACTTCTAAGAGCCATAACTTTTGCTATGTAGCTCCATTTGACTCCCTGTTTAAGCCATTGGAAAGCTAAGAAAGAGGGGAATGTTTTGAGATTTCATGAGATTAAATAGATATATTTTTACCCCCAAAAACCAAATAGAAGTTCCCCAAGTTTAAATTTTAGTAGTGCAGTCTAAAAATAGTAAGTTTCTAAAAATAATAATTTCTCAATTTTTTTATTATTTTAATTCATAAAAGTCAAACCACTTCATCTCCCTCGAGATTGGTGACCTTCCACATCATCATCATACATTCAAAAATAGGTATAAATAGATATGTATCTCAAAAAATAAAATAGACATCTCTTCTGAGAGATAGGCATATGTTGTATATGCAATTTTGAGCAATAAAACATTTCTTCTCAAAGATAGCATTATTATTTGTGGGTTCTTGAAATATTTTTCAACCAAATTTTTTTGAGTCTTAGATTAGTGGTATCAAATTAGTTTATCTTAAGAGTGTATGATCCTGAAGATGAGGTCAGACTACAAGAAGCTCGAGTGAAAAATACAAGATCTAGTAGACTATCCACTTGTTCGCTCCAAAGGACCTCAAATGGTGGACAACTCTGATCCTTTCAAGGAAATGGTGAATGAATACCTCTAGTAGTAAAAATTATAAATGATACAATAATTTTCCCAAATTATCTAACAAATCTTGATGGGAAATTCTAGATCCTCATCTACAACCCCACATCTTTTTAGTGCCCCAACACCCTTCAAGGTTTAGGTGAATTTTGATATCCCTACATTTGAAGGAAAAATCAATGTTGATGTAGTAGAAAATTTATTGGATCAATTATCATTATATTTTTCTATAAATAAATTCACTAATAAAGAGAAAATCACTTTTGCTCTTTTAAAAGCATCATTTCATGTCAAAAAATAGTGGGAAGTGTACACGAAGAGATTCAATACATATGATATTGGCCTTGAGATGGAACCTACCTAGGATGATTTCATAGAAGTTCTAAAGGAAGAATACTACTACATTATAATATATGATGATTTGTACATAGAGTGGAACTAACTTCACCAAGGCAAGGAATAGTCTATTCAAGATTACACTGACATATTTCATTCTTTATATGCAAGATTGGGCATCTAAGAAATTAATAAACATAAGGTTCTCAAATATCATGGTGGACTACAATGGTATATACGGAAGGAAATGAAACTCTTCAATTTGGAGACCACCAATGAGGCATACAAGTTCACGGTGAAGATTTAACAGAAGTATGGAAGAGTGAATATGAAGAGTCAACCTTCAAAGTGGAAAAGTGACAAAGGAGGTCAAACACAAGGCCAAAATTAGAAGCAAAAGGAAGGGAAAACTAGTAAATGGTATGATTACCACAAATCTAGAACTCACTCCAAATAAGAATGTCGAGCTATCAAGTCCCTACTTTTTGAGTCACAATCCTCAACATCTACTACTCTAACTCATACACACCCTGCAGTCAAAGAGGATGAAGAAGAGATTATAGATGCTAAGCATGATGCCATTATTACTTAATCATAGACCTATGAGGAAAGGCCAAATGATAAGGAAAGGTTGTTTCACTCTAAATTATGGGTGAAAGGTAATCCTCTACATTTCATTCTTGATAGTGGGAGTCAAAATAATTTAATCTCTACTAATATTGTGAAAATTTTAAATCTATCCATGAAGCCTCACCCAAAGCCATATAGTAGTAGATGGTTGAGTCTAGGGAGAAACCTCTATGTCACCGATCAGTGTCTACTTTATTATGCAATAAAACCTCTCCAAGATGAGGTCTTGTGTGACGTGATCAATCTGGATGTTTGTGATATACTCCTTAGTGAGCCATTCATGTATGATCAACATGGAATCTATGAATCAAGAACCTAAAGGATCAACTTCACTCTTGGAATGTGGTACAATAGGGTACTTGAGGTACCACTTTCCACATCTGTCTCCTTGATTAGTGCTAATAAATTTATTCTCATGGTGGTCAAGCCACAAAAATTAAAAAAGGTTGATGTTGCAGCCCTGACTACACAATCAACATAACAATAGAATTGAATGGATACCCAAATAAGAAAGTTCATGGCCTTCCATCTATAGATTGATGGTCAGATAGAAATGGTGAATAATAAATCCCTACATAGATCTACAAATCACATTCCATTCCATGTATGTGTTGGGTTCCAAACTATGACACCAAATGTTGTAGCCATTCCATATCATACACCTCTATTGAACACTTTAGTCATAACAGAACAACTAGACATTGGTGAGCTTGATATGTAGAGTTTTGCTCTAGTGGATGAGAATCAGATCAAGACATAACTACCACACTTGATAAAAACTCTTTATGCAATGGGGACCATAGCTTCTCAAGGAGGGAGGAATGATCAAGATGACAGTCATACCTAAATTGGTTGTAGAACTTTTGGGAGCCATAACATTTGCATCATAGCTCCATTTGACTCCTCGTTTGAATCATTGGAAAGATAAGAATTAGGGGAACACCATGATATATTACAATCTTTTCTCAATAGGTTTTGACCCCAAAAACCAAATGGAAGTGCCCCAAATTTTTATTTTAGTAGTGTGGTCTGAAAATAGTAAGTTTCTAAAAATGGTAATTTTTCAATTTTTGTATTATTGCAATTTATAGAAGTTAAACCATTTCATCTCCCTTGAGATTGGTGAACTTCCTCATCCTCCTCCCACCTTAAAAAATAGGTATGAATATATATTTATCCAAAAAATAAAATAAAAATCTCTTTCCAGAGATAGGCATATCTTATATCTACAATTTTGAGCAATAAAACATCTCTTCTCAGAGATAGCATTATTATTTGTATGTTTTTGAAATATTCTTCAACCAAGACTTTTCAAGTTTTGGACTAGTGGTATCAGAGTGATTTGTCTTAAGAGTGTATGATCATGAGGATGAGATCAAACTACAGGAAGCCTGAGTGGAAAGTACAAGATCCAAAAAACTATCCACATGTTTGCTCTAAACAACCTTAAATGGCAGACAACACTGATAGATCTGATCTTTTCAAGGAAATAGTGAATGAAGCTCTATAGTAGTAGAAAACATAATTCACCCAAATTCTTCAAAAAATCTCGATGGAAAATTCTATATCCTCATCTACAACCCCATATATTTTTAGTACCTCAACATCCTTCAAGGTTCAAGTGAATTTTGGTATTGCTACATTTGAAGGAAAAATCAGTGATGATGTGGTAAAAAATTAGTTGGATCAATTATCATCTTATTTTTTTGTAAATAAATTTATTGATAAAGAGAAGATCACTTTTGCTCTTTTAAAAGCATCATTGCATGTTAAAAATTGGTGGGAAGTGTACAATAAGAGATTCAATAAGGATGATATTGGCCTTGATGTGGAACTTATCTGGGATGATTTCATAGAAGTAGTAATGGAAGAATACTACCTCATTGGAGCATGTGATGATTTGTACATAGAGTAGTAACAACTTCCCCAAGGTAAGGAACAATTTGTTCAAGATTACACTTATATTTTTCATTCTCTATCTGCGATATTGGGCATCCAAGAAAGTGAAAAACACAAGGTTATCAAATATCATGGTGGAATACAATGGTATATACGGGGGGAAATAGAAATATTCAATTTGGAGACCTTCGGTGAGGCATACAAGTTCACAGTAAAGATTGAATAGAAGCATGGAAGAATGAATACAAAGAGTCAACCTTCAAAATAGAAAAGTGACAAAGAAGGTCAAACATGAGGCTAAAATTGGAAGCAAAAATAAGGAAAGAATAGGAAAGGTGTAATTACCATAAATCTAGAACTCATTCCAAAGAAGAATGTCAAGCCATCAAGTCCCTACTTTTTGAGTCACAATACTCAACATCTACTACTTTGCCTCATACACACCTTGCATTCAAAGATGATGAAGAAGAGATTGTAGATGTTAAGTTTGATGCCATCATTACTTCATCATAGACCCATGACGAAAGGCCAAGTGATAAGAAAAGGTTATTTCACTCTAAGTTATGGGTGAAAGGTAAGCCTCTACATTTCATTCTTGATAGTGGGAGTCAAAAAAATTTAATCTTTGCTAATGTTGTGAAAAGTCTAAATGTATTCATGAAATCTCACCCAAAGCCATACAGTATTGGATGGTTGAGTCCAGGGAGAAACTTTCGTATCACCCATCAATGTCTTCTTTCATATGTAATAAAACCTTTCCAAGATGAGGTCTTGTGTGATGTGATCAATCTGGATGTTTGCAATGTACTCCTTGGTTAGATATTCATGTATGATGGACATGGCATCTATGAATCAAGAACCCAAAGGAACACCCTCACTCTTGGAATGTGGTGCTACAGTGTATCTAAGGTACCACCTTCCACATCTGTCTCCTTGATTAGTGCCAATAAATTTGTTCTCATGGTGGTCAAACCACATAAATTCAAAAAGGCTGATGTTGTAGCCATAACTACATAATCAACACAATAACAGAAGTGAATGGATACCAAATTGAAGAAGTTCATGACCTTCCATTCATAGATTGATGGTTAGACAAAAATGGTGAACAACCAATCCCTACATAGATCCACAAAGCATATTGTATTCCAAGTATGTGTCAGGTTCTAACCCATGACATCAAATGATGTAGCCATTTCATATCATACACCTCTATTGAACACTTCAGTCATAGCAGAACAACTAGACATTGGTGAGCTTGATCTGCAGAGTTTTGCTCTAATGGATGAGAATGAGATCAAGACACAACTACCACACTTGATAAAGACTCTTGATGTAATCTAGACCATTACTTCTCAAGGAGGGAGGAATGATCCAGGTGATACTTTAGGTGATAAATTGGGCAATGGTCCTACCCCAATTAGTGGTAGAACTTTTGAGAGCCATAATAGTTGCACCATAGCTCTGTTTAAATCCCTATTTGAACCATTGGAAAGCTAAGAATGAGGGGATCACTGTGAGATGGCACGAGATTTTCTTGGTGGATTTTGACCCCCAAAAACTAAATATAATTGCCCCAAATTTCAATTTTAGTAGTGAAGTCTAAAAATAGTAAGTTTTTAAAAATAGTAATTTTTCAATTTCTATATTATTGTAATTCATGGAAGTTGAACCATATCATCTCCCTCGAGATAGATGACCTTCCACATCCTCCTCTTACCTTCATAAATATGTATAAATATTTATGTAGCCTGAAAAGGAAAATAGACATCTCTTCTCAGAGATAGGCATATGTCGTATCTACAATTTTTAGTAATAAAACATCTCTTCTCAGAGATAGCATTATTATTTGTGTGTTCTTAAAATATTCTTCAACCAAGACTTTTTGATTTTTAGATTAGTGGTATCAGAGCGGTTTGTATTAAGAGTGTATGATCCCGAGGATGAGATCAGACTACAAGAAGCTTGAGTGAAAAATACAAGATCCAACAGACTATCCACCTGTTCACTCCAAATGACCTCAAATAGTGGACAACACTGAGACATCTAATCCTTTCAAGGAAATGGTGAATGAAGCCCTCTAGTAGTAGTAAGCATATATGCTATAATAATTCACCTAAATTCCAACAAATCTTGATGGGAAAATTTGGATCCTCATCTGCAACCCCACATCTTTTCAGTGCCCCAACATCCTTCAAGGTTCAAGAGAATTTTGATATCCCTATATTTGAAGGAAAAATCAATGCTGATGTTTTACAAATTTGGTTGGATCAATTACCATCCTATTTTTTTGTAAATAAATTCACCAATAAAGAGAAGATCACCTTTGCACTTTTAAAAACATCATTGCCTATCAAAAATTGGTGGGAAATATACAAGAAGAGATTCAGTATGGATGATATTGGCCTTGAGGTGGAATTTACCTGAGACAATTTCATAGAACCTATAAAGAAAGAATACTACCTCATTGGAGCATATGATGATCTGTAGATAGAGTGGTAATAACTTTGCCAAGGTAAGGAATAATCTGTTTAAGATTACACTGATATTTTTCATTCTCTATCTACGAGATTGGGCATCTAGGAAAGTGAGAAACATAAGGTTCTCAAACATCATTGTGGACTACAATGGTATATATGGGGTTAAATGAAACTCTTCAATTTGGAGACCCTCAGTGAGGTATACAAGTTCATGGTGAAGATTAAACAGAAGCATGGAAGAATGAATATGAAGACTCAACCTTCAAAATTGAAAAGTGATAAAGAAGGTCAAACATGAGGCCAAAATTGTAAGCAAAAGGAGGGAAGACTGAGAAATGGTATGATTACCATAAATATAGAACTCACTCCAAAGAATAATGTCGAGCCATTAAGTCCTTACTTCTGAGTCACAATCCTCAACATCTATTATTTTGCTTCAAACACACCCTATAGCTGAAGAGGATGAAAAAGAGATTGTAGATGCTAAGCCTGATGCCATCATTGCTTCATCATAGATCCATGAAGAAAGGCTAGATGATAAGAAAACATTATTTTACTCAAAGTTATGGGTGAAAGGTAAGCCTCTATATTTTATTCTTGATAGTGGGAGTAAAAAGAATTTAATCTCTACTAATGTTGTGAAAAGTCTAAATCTATCTATGAAGCCTTACCCAAAGCCATATAGTATTGGATGCTTGAGTCTAGGGAGAAACCTCTGTATCATCCATTGGTGTCTTCTTTCATATGTAATTAAACCTTTCCAAGATGAGGTCTTGTGTGATGTGGTCAATCTGGATGTTTGCAATGTACTCGTTGGTCAGTCATTCATGTATGATCGACATGGCATCTATGAATCAAGAACCTAAAGGATTACCCTCACTCTTGGAGTGTGGTGCTACAGGGTACCTGAAGTACCACCTTCCACATTTGTCTCCTTGATTAGTGCCAAGAAATTTGTTCTCATAGTGGTCAAGCCATAGAAATCCAAAAAGGTTGATGTTGTAGCCCTGACTACATAATCAACACAATAATAGAAGTGAATGGATACCAAGCTGAGGAAGTTTGCATCCTTCCATCTATAGATTAATGATCAGATATAAATGGTGAACAATAAATCCCTACATAGCTCCACAAAACATAGTCCATTCCAAGTATTTGTCAGGTTCCAACCCATGACATGAAATGTTGTAGCCATTCCATATCATCCACCTATATTTAACACTTCAATCATAGTAGAACAACTGGACATTGGTGAGCTTGATCTACAAAGTTTTACTTGAGTGGATAAGAATCAGATCAAGACACAACTACCACACTTGATAAAGATTATAGATACAATGGGGCCCATTGCTTCTCGTTAAGTGAAGAATGATCTAGATGACACTTTAGGTGACAACTTGGGTGATGGTCCCACCCCAATTGGTGGTAGAACTTCTGGGAGCCATAACTTTTGCACCATAGCTCTGTTTGACTCTCAATTTGAATAATTGGAAAGCTAAAAATGAGGGGAATGCTGTTAGATGGCATGAGCTCCACTTAGTGGATTTTGACCTCCAAAAACCAAATGAAAGTGCCCCAAATTTTAATTTTAGTAGTACAATATAGAAATAGTAAGTTTCTAAAAATAGTAATTTCTTGATTTTTGTATTATTGTAATTCATGGAAGTTGAACCATTTCATCTCCCTCGAGATTGGTGACCTTTCACATCCTTTTCCTACATTCAAAAATAGGTATAAATAGATATGTAGCCTGAAAAGGAAAATAGACATCTCTTCTCAGAGATAGCATTATTATTTGTGTGTTATTGAAATTTCTTCAACCAAGACTTTTCAAGTTTTGGATCAAGGATAGTAGATTGTGAGACATGTGTGGACAATATACTCAAGAGATTCATAGAGCTCACTAAAAATAAATAAAATATCAAAATATATTCATCTGTAGACATAGATAAAAGTAAAATTTTAGAATGCCAAGCACTCTATGATAACAAGGGCATAAAGTTTTACCACATGTGACCAAACATTCTCAATGGATTCAAAAATTTCATTGTAATAGCCAAATAAAGCAATAGGAACCCCATGGCTTTGTAACTCTCTAGCCCCATGATTATTTTCAACTTCGAATTTAAAAAAAATACCAAACAGAATCAAAGTTTAATTTCACACTAAAGATAAGACTGTTAACATAAATAATGAACAAACACAATGGGTAGAAACAGTACAAAAACATATTTACAATCAATATATGTGAAAGCCACATAGAATAAATACAAAGAACCAATAACAACAATGACCACTTAAAACAATAGCTTATTTGACAGAAAGAGAAATGCCACCTAATCATTTCAAAGATACATAGTCTCAAATCCAAGCAATGCAAGAGTATTATTTATTGTAAAAAAAAATAAAAATAAAAATCACACTTCAACATTATCTACTGTAAAAAAAAAAAAAAAAAAACAATTGTTTTCACCTTTATCAAATTCAAGCTTCTGCAAGAAAGGATCTTCTTATCTTTTAGATTGCTCTATTAGATCAACATGATACAATCAAAATCAAAGACAATAGTCTCATGAACATGGAGAAATTAATGCTAACCACTGAAACAAATTAAATATTCTAGAGACATTAATCTCACAAACCCACACATATGTATATAGCAATAATTTACACTAGAGCCAAGGATAAATAGTACCATTGTTTTTGAAAATGATGTCATATCTTTTTCCCAAAAAATTTATGTGGGCGGAAAAAATTTCCACACAATTGACTAAAGAAAGGGGAAAAGCTGTTTTCACTAATAACAAAGGCCTACATGGTTAGGAAATTAATTTTCAATGAATATAATTTAAGATAAAGAACATTTTGAAAAAAACAACTAAACTATATCCAACACATTACATTTGAAAAATGCCACATTATGATTCGTTGATGAAAAGATACTAATATCAAAGTCAAAACCTATATAATTTGCCTTCAACAAGATAAAAATGACCTAATAAGAAAAATATAGAGTTCAAATAAGTAGGCTTGGTGGCCAACAATTTTCACCATTTGAGAAAAAATCATTGGAAGAGCGGAATCCATGTACATTAGTGATGACCCTTTATTAAAAGTTGAAGTGTCAGTGACCCACAAACTAGGTGGATCCATATTTCATACTAAGCTTTACCAACAAGAATCCTATACTCCTAGCTCAATTAATGCCTGGTTGATGATTATTCATAAACAAAGATAAACAAATGTTAGAAATATAATATTTAGAAAAAACTAAACATAAGAAAGAAGATTAAACTCAGACAAAGCATATGTAATATGAACACAAGAGATGACCTAGAGAAACCCGATGTGGGAAAAAGTCCAATTGATTAGTCAATTGCACTCCCCTTCCACTGAGTAATTCAAAAATTCTATGAGATACTGCTAATGATGGTCTTTGTGGATAGAGTTTTCATTACTACACTACGTAATGCTCATACACAACACTGATTTGCATTTCTCAAACACTCCCCAATGATCCAATACAACTGAAAAACCCATTAAACATCTAGGAAACAATGAGATAACATTCAATAAAGACCCAAAATTTCAATTTGCAATATGAATCCAACTTCAAGACTTCTCATTGATTTTTCTGATGTTCTCTTTTTTCACAAAAGGTTGTATTTATACCCTTCTACCTTAGAATTTAGCAAAAAATCTAAGGAAAACATCACCAAGAAGTGGAAATATCTGCATCTATTCTCATTCTCTTACTTTGCCCAGTGGTGAACTCGCCACTTTATGTAGACTGATAGTTTGCAACCACCGTTTGTAGACACTAGTGGTATGCAACTTCCCCCTGTAACTATCAGTGGTTAGGTAACAACCAAGATGATTATACAACCATTAGGATAGTTACACAACCATCAGGGTTGTTACACAACTACCGTAAGCAAATACCGACAGTTTTGTCATTATTATAAAAATCATTTGTTTCAAAAGGTACAAGCTATTGACTTTATCAATATAAGAATATTGAGACCATCCCAATACTAATTTTGTCACGAGAACTTGAGTAAAATAATTCATTTACATGAACAAACTTGAAGATGTATATTATATGATATTTTGCATATGTAAGTTACCTAATTAAATATAGCGGAAATGACCTGGACAGCATATCTAATAAACTAGATCCATGTTTTGAATTAGTTCGTGTCAAATAGGCCCCTTGATTTTGAAACTCAACCATATCAATTATAACCTTCGTAGGAAATGATCTTTCAGACTCATTTTTTTCATACTTAGAAAACTGAAGTGCCTAACGCCAACATTCAATTGATCATCGGAAAAAGTGGGCAAACCATAAGATTTCTTCACATATCAATTTGGTCACAGAATTCAAGTGTTACAAGACAAGGACAAGTACAATACAGATCCATCGTGTATGACTAAGAAAGTGGAGTTGATAGGCAGTTCAGAGCAAATCCAAAGTACCACTGACATATGCACAAATGATAGGCATGGGCTCTCTTATTCTGAACTGCATGGTATGCCTTGAATCTCGCTGATACACAGGACGCGCAAAATATCAGTGACTTTTATGAAGCAATTAGTTAATCAACAGTGTGCAGCAAGATAAAAAACAATAAAAAAATGATCAGTCTAGATCTGTCACGCCGTCATAGAAACTCTTAGAATAGGGTTTTTGTATTTATACCCTTGGGTTCCAGTAGTGGTGCACATTCCAATTGCAGAACAGGGTTTTTGTGCAAGTGTGTTTCGTTAAAAAAACATATTGATATGTATAAATATTAAAGTACACCAGAAGCTGATTGAAAAGGACAAGCATAAAAATTAAAAATAAACATAGAAACCAACATAGGCTATTTTTATGCTTGTCCCTTTCTACTGGGATTTAGGCTATTTTTAAGTATAGTTTTAGTCCTTCGATGTCGAAATGATTGATTGCACAATGACAATTATGCTTGCCTAGGTGTATTAACGCCTTCCTGCTATCTACTGGTTTGTTCCAAACTGAAAATACAGCCACAACAAATGCTTGGATCCGATGACAGCTACACGTTGCTACAGCAGCCCATATATGATATAATATGTACTCAACAACAACATTCTAACCAATGTTTAATAACTACAGTCATACAGGTTAAATATTTTACAAAATCATCAATAAAACATGCTATCAAAATTGAGTGAAATATATTCTTGGGCTTTAAACAATACAAGCAGGTGAATTGGAATCTAATCTAACAAAATCATATTAAAAGCATCAAGATCCCGATACCCAACAATGCAATTGATTATAAGCCGATGTTTGCTACTACTTGGTAAAGCCTGCTATGTTAATAGCACATATATCACATGTATATTCAAGTGATCAGAACGAACACTCATAACCTTCTCCATTTTAACCGACCGTCACAGACACTCAAAAACCTATTGACGACCTACCAGTCTTCAAAATTTACCAACCAAAAGTGCTAGACATTCAAATTTTGAGATTCAAGATAGTTTTCCCATTTTCCTATTGCTTCCCATCCTTAGTGTACGAACTGTAACCATGATCATTACTATACCAATAACAATTCTCCATAATACAAACTGCAACCATCATCCTTACTATACGCATGTTAAAATATTATTTATTTTGACTTTCTACCCTCTACCTAGCCGTTTCGGAATATGATGGATGCAAGAATTAAATGCAGCCATTTTGAAAGTTGAAATTTGGAGCCTTTTGAGAAGGTAATGTAGAAGGCATTTAACGCAACAGTAGTATAGAGAATATAGAGTAGCAGCCTATAAGAAGAATAGGGGGAATTAAATGCAGGAGCAGTTCGTACTTTGGGAAGAATATACAGCAGTATAAAAGAGCACAACAACTTGTAAGAAAAGTGCCCAGAAGTGAATATGCAAGCAGCAGCATTTTAAAGGAGAGAACAGGAAAGAACAGGGGAAATATTCCATACAACAGCAATGAAGGGAAGAGGCAGAGGAAAAAGAGAGAAACAGAGTTACAACTCTTTGGAGTTTTCATAGAAATAAAAAAAAAACTCAATAAAAACAGTCCTTCTTCCTTGCTTGTGCACACCCAGAAAGAACAGAGTTTATATATATATATATATATAAACATCAACATAATAAAACTGCTGCTGTTTGCACATATTTTCTGATAGAGGTTATTGTCATACCATATAACCCACAACAACCCACAACAACACACTGTTTACACACAAACAGAGCCAATTATCTTCAAAACAAAGCATAGACTAAAAACAAACGGAAAGACTTGGACTTCTACGCATTACAGTAGGGACATAGGAAGTCAACAAGAATATTAAAGAATAAATTAAGAGGTATGGGGAGAGCAGAATGGTGATGAAAGATTTGTCCCTTTGCAAAAGTCATAATTAATTGAGAAGCCACTCCCGATCAGCAAAGCTGGAGGATGAACAGGGAGAATATTTATTATTGTTGTTAGGATTACATTCCCAACACTCGCCCTTAATCACAACTACTGCCATCTATGATGTCCAATCTATTTCTTTGAAACACAAAAAATTATTTTCCTTATGCCTTGGTGAAGATATCTGCACATTGATCTTGAGACCTACAAAATTTCAAAAAGATCTCTCCATTGTTAATCAATTCTCTAATGAAATGATATTTAGTGTCAATAGGTTTGCTTCTCTTGTGAAAAACTTGATTCTTGGACAATGCTATCGCTGAGTTGTCACAATAAATCTTTGTTGCATCTTCTTGTTCATGCTTCAACTCTTTCAACACTTTTCTCATCCAAACTGCTTGGTATGGTGCCTCTATTGCTGCTACATATTCTGCGTCAACAGATGAAAGTGTGACATTTTTTTGTTTTTTTGAAGCCCATGAAACTATGCTAGTGCCAAAATGAAAAACATAACCAGATGTGCTTTTTCTATCATGAATGCTTCCAGCACAATCGTTATCTATGTATCCTATGAGCTTGAACTCATTTGGCCTTGAATACTTAATGTCATAGTTCCTTGTTCCACTCACATATCTTAGAACTTTTTCCTGCTTGCCAATGAGAAACTTTTGGAGACTCCATGAACCTTGAAATGAGACTAACTGCATGTATTATATCAGACCTTGTGGCTTTTAAATACAAGAGGTTGCCAACAAGTCTTTTATACAAAGTTGGATCAATGTTGGATCCTTTATCATCCTTACTTAATTTCAGTCCCGTGACAATTGGTGTTGGAGATGATTTGCAATTTGTCATATTAAACCTTTTCAAAATGTCATTTGCGTACTTAGATTGGGAGATGAATATACCATTATCACTCTGATTCACCTCAATGCTAAGAAAATATTTCATGAGACCTAAATCAATCATTTCAATCTCCTTTTTCATAGCTCCTTTGAACAAATCAATTGCCAAATCACCCGTGAATATCAAACCATCAACATACAAGCAAACAATTATGATCTCACATTGCTCATTCATCTTGGTATACAATGTAGTTTCATTATTGCACCTATTGAAGCCATTTTACAAAAGATTAGAGTCAATTCTATTATACCAAGATCTTAGAGCTTGCTTGAGTCCATAGAATGCCTTTTTAAGTTTGTAGACTTTGTCTTCTTGACCCAAAATCTCATACCTAGGTGGCTGCTCCACATACACTTCTTTTTCAAGATAACCATTCAAAAAGGCTAATTTCACATCCATTTGGTAAATTGGTCACTTATTTTGAGCTGCTATTGCAAGTATTGTTCTCATGGTGTCTAAACATGCTACTAGAGCAAATGTCTCAGTGTAATTAACCCCGAGCTATTGTGAATATCCTTTTGCCACTAGTTTTGCTTTATGATTTTGCACATCACCATTTGCATTTAATTTAGTTTTGTAAACCCACTTCATTTCTATGACATATTTTTCTTTTGGAAGGCTCGCTAACTCCCATGTATGATTCTTTTCAATTGCATCAATTTCTTCATCCATTGCATTTACCCATTTTTTATGCTTAATTGCATCTTCATAATGAATTGGATCTTCTACTTGTGAATAAAATGCAAAAAGGGAAATCAGATCAACATTGTTCTCACATTCATTTTGCTCATAAATATCTCGTAAACTTCTGATTTTTTGTCTCCTCAAGCTTACCAATGTGGGATTTGACATATCACTTGCACTAGAACTTGTGAAATGTGGGCTTACTAGTCCTGCACCTTGATTGCCACTTGTAGATGGTGTTTAGTGTTCATTTAAAGGAGTGGATGCTTGAATGTGTGGGGTTGTCCTCAAACTTGATGATGGTGTCATTTGTTGACCAATTTTTTGACCTTGAATGGGGGTGGAAGGAGTCACATTTGATGGAGTACCTTCTGGTATAAAAACTTCTCTATCTTCTTGTGGTAAGTTGGCTGCAATATTGATTGTTTTCTCCAAACTTTCATCCCATGCTTCGTCTTCTATTAATTGTACATCTCTGTTGATTATAAATTTCTTGGTTATTGGATTGTATAGTTTGTATGCCTTGGATTCATTACTATAACCCACAAATATACACTTTTCTCCTTTGTTGTCCAATTTTATTCTCAACTCGTCTGGCACATGTGCATATGCCACACGTCCAAATACTCTCATGTGACCAACACTATGTTTTCTTCCACTCCACGCTTCTTTGGGAATCATATTTTTTACACTTTTAGTAGGACATCTATTCATAATATATGTTGCACAAGCTACAACTTTAGCCCAATATTCATTTGACAAATGTTTTGCTTTCACCATGCTTCTTGCCATTTCCATGATTGTTCTATTTTTCCTTTCAGCTACCCCATTTTGTTGAGGTGTGTATCTAGTTGTGAATTGATTATAAATCCCATGGTCTTTGCAAAAATTTAGAAATTCATTTGAGATGTATTCACCACCTCTATCTGTTCTTAATCTTTTGATGTAGTGCCCACTTTGCTTCTCGACAAGTGCCTTGAATTGATGGAAGTAATCAAACACTTCATTCTTTTGCCTCAAAAAGTAGACCCATGTTTGCCTCGAATAATCATTAATAAAATTAAAAAATTAGTAGCTTCTACCAATTGAGAGTGTTTTGCATAGGTCCACACAAATCTGACTGCACAATTTCTTGAGGTGCCTTTGCTCTAATTGACATCCCTATTGGAAATGTATCTCTATTTTGCCTTCCCAACATACATCCTTCACATACTCTTTCCAATTTATCTATTAATGGCAAACCATATAGAGGATGAGTAGGTTGCCAAGTGAGCAGCAAGAGGAAGAAGTTGTGAAGAAGGTTCTCATTGTGGAGGACAAGAGACGAGAATAAAGAAAAGATTAAGTGCCAGGAAGAGCACTTGAGAAGATGAGAGTGTTGATGAAGAGGACACTCATAGGGACCTTGTGGTCTCTTGTTTTTATATCTAATGTTGTATTTGAATGGGTAATTGCAGGTATGAGCAGCCTTATGAAGGTTAAGAGAAGGGTCTTGGAGAATGAAGAGATTGGTGAAAGAGAAGACACCAAGTGCACAAGTGAATGTGTAAGAGAAAAGAAAAAGTTTGCTGCTGTCGATAAGAAAGAAGAGATGCATTGGTTAATGCATGAGGGAGGTGTTGAGGAACCCCTACAAGCAAGAGAAGAGGTAGAAGATGAAGCTGAATTCCAGGATGCCATTGGATGCCAAGAGGAAGAAAGAGAGCAGCCAAGCATAAAGGAAGAGAAAGATTGCTCCATAGACCAAGCTATCAAAGAGGTAAATGAAGTGTTAAGACCTGATTTAGATTGTTATTATGAGCATGAAGCTGCTAATGTACAGGTGCAAGAGTTAAGGAAGATGATAGAGCCTTCAAAAAGAGAATTTAAGCATGGATATGTGATGCCTAAATGGTGGAAAAAGCAAACTCCCAAGCAACAGAAAGTGCTGGTACAAGAGAATGGCTATAGGATGCCTAAATGGCTTGTGAAGTCAAATGATAAGAAGGAGAAACAAGTATGGGTGCCTAAGAAGGCAAAGAGTGAAGATGTGAGTGTTGAGATAGCAATACCAAGAAGTCAATGGAAGAGGATTGAAGGTGATTCCAGCAGCCAAGAGAATGAAGGTAAGAAAGAAAACTTCTCAAAGAATAATGAGGTAGAGCATAAGGATACAAGGATGAAAGGTAAGTCAATTGCTTGCCATGAAAGGGATAATGATGTTTTTGAATCATTTAATGATCTTTTTATGGAAAATAAGGTATGGAAATTGTCTATGAAGACTAATATGCAGCAAGGAGAGAGTTCCAAGAAGATGGATGATGAGGAAAGGGAAGAGTATGCAGCATAACAAACAAGATGGCTTCAAGCAGAGGTTGAAGAAAGCAAGGAGACAGAAGGTAAGAATACTACAATTATATTTGATAATTATATTGATGTTGATGAAGAAGTTGACTTGTATGAAGAAACCATAGAGTGGATGAAGGAATTTATAGAGGATGAAAGACAATGTGGTCCTAAGTTTGATATAGGACATGAAGATTTGGATGAGCTTGTGTTGAGTGAAGAGTTGAAGAGGATAGAAGAGTTGTTGAATCCTCCAAAAGAGTTGTGTAGAGGTACATATCAACATGGTGACACCATTGATCAGGTGGAAAATGAATTGAGGCAAGAGCTAATAAAAGATGAGATAAGAGATGAAGGGCAAGTAATCCTTGTGAGTGATCAGCCCAAGTTTGATGAAGAGAATAGTGAGATAGATGAGATCTCACTAAAGGAAGAGTTGAAGATGTTGGAGGCGCTGTTTGGTCATTCAAGAGAGATGAATGAAGGTATAAGCCATGGTGAAGACACCATTGGGAAGAGTGGAACAAGACAAGAGCAAAGCAAAGAGGCCAAGGCTGTTTTGATCAAGGAGCAAGAATGTGAAGACAGCCAAGAGGCTTCATGGCCTAAGGATTTTGATTCTAAGGTGGCTTTGAATGTTTTGTAGGCAGGTATGAAGGTAGCTAAAGTGAATGACATACATGAGTCATTGGAAAAGCTCATGGAACAAGAAGAACAACAAAAATATCTTGAAGACATGAATGAAGATGAAGAAGCATGGAAGCGGGAGATGGCAGCTGAGAAAGAAATGAGGAGAACATACTAAAAGAGGAAGAAAAGCAAAATGAAGGACAAAGACTATTTCAAACAAAGGCAAACATTTGTATTGGTAACAAGACCTTGGGATCTAGGCATATAGTGAAGACTAGTGCATGGAGGAAGCATTTCATTTGAACTAAGGTTCAAATTGTTTCTAGAGGGAGAGTATGTTGTAGGAGCATCTGCAATGGCTACCTAAAGACATGGTCATGATTAAATTCAAATTCAATAATTTGTATTTTCCCTCTAATATGCTATTACTGAGGAGTAATTGTAAAAGTAAAAAGTAATTGTTGTTGGGGCTGTTGAGAAAAAGAGGGGAGTGGTTGAAATATTTCAACCATAAGATATTACTAGAGATAAATCTTCTCCAAATCAGTATATTGGTTAAATTGTAATCTTTCTTGTTGGTTTTAGAGCCCAAGTTGGGCGTAGAGGTTAGAGAAGAGAATAGAAAAGAAAATTCATAAAAAGAGGATAGGGGAGTACATAGAAAAGAAGAAAAAGAGAATGAGGATCTCCAGGAGGGAGAAGAGGAGAAAAAAGAAGGCCATTCGGCCTGTATTGTTTGTTTTGACCATGGTAAAGAAGGTCTTCTTTCGGATATGAAAGAATATACAGGCTGCAAATGCATGTGGATGACCGACGCTTATTCCATGGATTTTGAAACCATGGGCATATGATGTTGTAGACACGTAGATCGTGTTGATGCTTTTGCATCTACTTTGTAGAACCAGATGTGTTCACCTATTTGGAAGGCCTTTGGTGTTGGCAAAAGACGGAAAATGGATCACAGTGTTGGATATACTTGTGTACACATGTTGAGGCTGAGCTAAGCCTGTGGCGTTATATGGTTTCCAAATACCATGATTGGTGTGAATTATCCATAGAAGTGAAGCTGTGCAGTAGGAAGGAGCATCACTTTGTTTCCAAAGCTCCAGAAGATAGATATTTGTGCATCGACAGATGGGAAATACACTGCGAGGAACAAAGAGTTGCGAAAGAGCTGGATAAAGAACTGAGGCAGATTAACAAAAAAAGAAGAATGAAGCTGTTCGAGGCCAAGATTTTGAAAAGGCTGGAGAGCTACGGGATTGTGAGATGGAATTGAAGGCACAAATTACAGCCATAACAGAGAAAGGGAAAGAGAAATCAATGGCTGAGAGTGAAGCAGGGGATGGAGGCCCGTTTGTAACTGAGGTACATATTCAACATGTTGTAGCAAAATGGACAAAGATTCCTATTGAAAAGGTGTATGAAATGGAGACATCTGCTTAAAAGGTGTATGAAGCCTTTATAGCTATTGAATGAGCCAGTGTGAGGTTTGTGTATGGAGACCCATGGTGTATCTTAGTAATAGATCGCCATTTGAATGGCATAAGGCTGTAAAGACATGTAATCCAAGCTTGTTTTACTGGAATTCATTGTTTTGCATAACCCCAGACCCGGTTGGCTTAAGATGTATGACTATTGAGGAATATACGATCTCTAATTTGGTATGTGTATAGAGATTAACATTTTCATCTATGGCAGCATTGTTCAACCTTCATGGATGGCATCAACAGGGACATGGTTGGTCTTCCCTGTTTGCAGTCTGAAGAAGTGACTGTGCATCATTTTGGTATCAGAACATTCAAATTCTCCATTCTCAACGCTTTCCATATATCTCTACTAGGCCCAAATCTTGTATTTCTGTGTTCAACTATGAATGGCTTGAATCTACGGACTCTGCAGGCTTGAATCTACGGACTCTGCAGGCTTGAATCTACGTACTGTGTAGGAGAAAGGAAAATCTACGGACTATGTAGGGTCAAGGTATATGATTTTGTATGTAAGGGACATATGTGTCATTTGTTTTGGGTTTTTAAGAAATTGAATTTCAGTCTGAAGACATCCCTGCATCACTTGACAAGTGCCTTGAATTGATGGAAGTAATCAAACACTTCATTCTTTTGCCTCAAAAAGTAGACCCATGTTTTCCTCAAATAATCATTAATAAAATTAAAAAATTAGTAGCTTCCACCAATTGAGAGTGTTTTGCATAGGTCCACACAAATCTGACTGCACAATTTCTTGAGGTGCCTTTGCTCTAATTGACATGCCTATTGGAAATGTATCTCTATTTTGCTTTCCCAAGATACATCCTTCACATACTCTTTCCAATTTCTCTATTAATGGCAAACCTTTTACCATACTCTTTCTATTTAGTAGGATCAAACCTCCAAAGTTGAGATGCCCAAATCTTAGGAGCCATAACCAATTTTCATCTTTTATTTCTAATTGAAGGATTGTTTGTATGACTACTGCAACTTCTTATTTATCCACTTGTGTGTTCATTGTGGATTATGCTTGAGCATATTCCATTCAAATCCAGCTTAATAATTAGGGGAAATATCCGATTGTTTATCATTTGAACCTTCACAATGAGTTGATTACTTGGAAATTTATTTAAAATTGTGCATTCTTTATTTTTGAAAAACACTCTATACCCCTTTTAAACGAGCTGCCCTATGCTCATCAAATTGTGTTTTAGACCAGGTACAAAATATACGTCGGAAATATACTTCTTCTCCCCCTATTTAGTTAGAATGTTGATGTTTCCTTTGCCCATAACTAAAACTTTGTTGTCATTACCGAATGTGACATCATATTTTACACTTTCATCTAAACTTGAGAACATTTCTAGGTTCCCTGTCATGTGATTGCTACAACATGAGTCTAAAAATCATACATCTTTTTCATTTGCTTGTGCTACATTGCATGCCAAAAACATAGTGCTTTGATCTAATTTTTGGTTTTGATTTTCTTTTGTGAAATTTGTGTTTTGTTTGCTCAAATCATATTGCTTCTTCTTACATTCATTTGAATAATGCCCATACCTTTTGCAATAGTGACATTGGACTTGAGATTTGTCATACCTTTGGCCTTGAGGCTGATTTTGAGTTGCATTATGAATTGGGTATTGGCTGCTACCTCTTCTACTTGAGTTTGATAGGTTTTTTCTTCCACCTCTATACGAATTTCTTCCTCTACCTTTGAAATTAGATCTACCTCCGCCTCTACCATAGCTGATTGAAACTTGTGATTTAAAAGCATGCTCCGATGATGTGTTGGTTGACTTGCTTAGCCTATGTTCATGTGAAATGAGAGATGCATGGAGTTCATCAAATGAAAATTATGACAGGTTCTTTGTTTCTTCTATGGCAATAACAATTGATTCAAACCTTGTAGGCAAACTTCTTAGAATCTTTTCAACCACTCTCCTTTCTTCAAGAGTTTCACCTTGTGATCTAATTTGGTTTACCAGTCCAATTATTTGAGTGAAGAATGAGTCTATTGTATCTGATTCTTTCATATATATGGTCTCAAAATCCCTTCTTAGCATTTGCAATTTCATTGTCTTCACCTTAGCCATTCCTTGGTAGGCAGTTTGAAGAACATCCCATGCTTGTTTTGACTTTGTTGCTGCTACAATCCTATGAAATATTCTCTCATGCACTCCTTGAAAGATATAGAAGAGAGCCTTAGAGTCCTTCTTCCTATTTTCCTTCAATAAATCTTTCTCTGCTTGAGTTAGGGTATTATATGCTATTGCATCAGCTGGTTCTGGGTATTCTTTTTTCCACAAGCTCCCATATATCTTGAGAACTGAATACATTGTGATTGCCCAATAATCATAGTTTTTTCCATTAAACTGAAGAAATTATGGATTTGTGAGACTTGTTCCAGATGTAGATGCCATTGTTGGCTGTGATAAACTTTAACTCCTTGATAATCTTTCATAGAAACCTTCACCTCCAATAACCTCCAACTCTTATACCAGGTGAAGGTAAGAGGCAAAGGAAAAAGAGAGAAACAGAGCTACAACTCTTTGGAGTTTTCACAGAAATAAAACAAATACTCCATAAAAACAATCCTTCTTCCTTGCTTGTGCACACCTAGAAATAACAAAGATTATATATATATATATATATATATATATATATATATATATATATATATATATATATATATAAATATATATAAAAGAAAGAAAAACATCAACATAATAAAACTGATGCTGTTTGCACATATTTTCTGATAAGAGGTTATTGTCATACCATTTAACCTACAATAACACACTGTTTACACACAAACAGAGCCAATTATCTTAAAAACAAAGCATAGACTAATAACAAACGGAAAGACTTGGACTTCTACGCATTACAGTAGGGGCATGGGAAGTCAACAAGAATTTTAAAGAAGAAATTAAGAGGTATGGGGAGAGCAGAACGGTGATGATAGATTGTCCCTTTGCAAAAGTCATAATTAATGAGAAGCCACTCCCGGTCAGCAAAGCTGGAGGATGAACAGGAAGAATATTTATTAAAGTTGTTGGGATTACATTTCCAACAAACAGCACCCTGTAGGAAAGAGAGTAGGGGAATAGATTTGAACAGAGCAGAGCTACGGAGAAGACTAGCAGTCTGTAGCAAAGAGGAAAGAGCAGCAAAAAAGTGAATGAACTATCCTGTGAGGAGCACAAAACAGGTGAAAAATAAAGCAGCAGTCAAGGAAGGTTTTTGATGTTTTTGTAAGTTATTTTATAACAACAGCATCTATAAGATCTAGTCTATGTAAATGGAGTTTTTCAGATTTAAATATATACAAGTTTTAGTGTTTATTTTTTCATTTTCTCTCCTCCCCTAATTCAATCTTGTGTTGTTTATTTGCTGCCCACTTGGACCTTTCAAATTTAGTATTTTTCTACCTATACAGCCATTAATACTCTAAGCATTTCCAACAACGCATACATTGTTGATAAGCTATCATTTTCGTTGCAATTATAAGGTTACGGACGAACTTGGCAATCAATATCAGCGGGACTTCATCTGTAGCTTGATAATTCTCATCCTCGTATGTGAGTGCTTCTTTGATCTCCACCACAACTTCACTCATGGTAGGTCTACACAATGGTTCGCTTGCAATGCATCTGTAGGCTAGCTTGGCCACATCGCTCATGGATTTCATATTGTAATGGTTACCCAAACTTTTGTCTATTATTTCTGCTACTTTGGCTGGATCTTTGTTTGGTCCCACGTATGGTGCAACCTGTTGAGCCAAACACAGAGGGCCTGTTACGTTCTACCATTAGGCGACGCCATGATATCAATGAATTTTGGAGGATTAGCTGCATTTCTTACCCACTCAGTCAGGAAATTTTCTTCGGGTGTAAGTTTAATATCTATAGGTCTCCTGCCGCATATTAGCTCCAATAAAACGACTCCAAAACTATACACGTCACTCTTCTCCGTCAATATGTGAGTTTGATAATACCTATCATAGAAAGGGACAAGCATAAAAATTAAAAATAAACTTACTGCATGGTCAAAAAGACATAAAACTAAAAGTCACTTGAAAGTTATATGAATTACTTTGGATCTAAGTATCCTGGAGTTCATTTTATAGTGGTATTGATTTGAGAAGCTTCTCCATTGATCGTCACTCTAGAAAGACCAAAGTCAGCTAGTTTTGCATTCAAATCGTTGTCCAGAAGAATGTTGGCGGTCTTTACATCCCTGTGAATAATTTTTGGGGTGCAACCAACGTGCAGGTATTCTAGCCCTTAAAAAGAAATTAATCAGGCTGATCAAAATTACAAAAAAGTTTCATATGTACCTATGTAGAATGCAATAACTTGGTTTCCAATGGTTCATTGACTCTTATAAAATTCTGAAATTTCTGAAACAATTGATCACCTTGTGCTGCATCCAAAGCTATTTTAAGTCTGGTTTTCCAATCTAATTGGGAATCAAATGATGCCTCTCGATCTGCAAAGAGAAATTAATATGTTTTGGTCACTTTGACTGAGTTGACGCTTTTCATTCCTTGTTTTTAAATAAGAATCATTACTCGATGTCGACACTTACCGTAAAGGTTGTCGCTTAAGGACCCTCCAGACATGTAGTCGTAGACAAGCATGAGGTCTTTGGATTCATTACAATAACCCAATAACGAAACCAGCTTCTTATGATTGATTTTTGATAGAAGTTCAACCTGTTCATAATGTCGAATGCAGATTTTTTATATGAATTCAGCAAGAAATGAACAACATTAGGCATTTTGAGAAAAGAAAAAAAGTTTGATAGGAAAGCAGGTGTTAGAAATTAAATATTAATTGGAGATAATTTCTCCCACCTCCCTTCTTTGACATGCAAGCACTTAAGCTGCAATTGTGAACAATCAGTTAGTAAACTAACAGTTGAGTGAACAGTTAGTTAGCAAACAGTTAGTTAAACTGTTTGAGTATTTGTTAGAGAGTTAGTTTGCGTGTAAAGACTAATTTTAGTCTTGAGTTTGATGACTTTAGCAGAAAGACATGGATATACTTTCTCAAAAATAAATCTGAAGCCTTTGGAAAGTTTAAAGAATTCAAGGCAATGGTTGAAAAGCAGAGTGGCCGTTATATCAAGGTACTCAGATCAGATAGAGGAGGTGAATATATGTCTAATCAATTTCAAGATTTTCACAGATGTCATGGAATCAAAAGGCAATTGACTACAAGGTACACACCATAGCAGAATGGTGTAGCAAAAAGAAAGAACAGAACAATCATGGAAATGGCAAGAAGCATGTTGAAAGCCAAACACTTGTCAAATGAATATTGGGCAGAAGCAGTAGCATGTGCAGTGTATATTCTGAACAAAAGCCCAACAAAGAGTGTCAAAGATCGAATTCCACAAGAAACGTGGAGTGGTAAGAAATATAATGTATATCATTTCAAAAAAATTGGTTGTGTTGCATATTCTCTTATACCATCTAAATTGAGAAAGAAACTTGATGATAGAGGTGAGAAATGCATTTTTATTGGCTATTCTGAAGAATAAAAGGCATATAAGTTGTATAACCCAATTTCAAAGCAAGTCATTATAAGCAGAGATGTAGAATTTAAGGAAGCAGAAACATGGGATGGTAGCACCATCACAGTTGGAGCACCAATTCCACATGATGAAGAAGTTTTTGAAGAAGAACAAAATTTGCAAGGTGGGCAATCCTCTCCACAAGCAAGCACAAGCACACCAGTAAGAACACCTAGAAGGTTTGAACAAGGTGAATCATCTAGTCATGCATGTCACCCTACTCCAAATTCACAAGTAAGTGATGAATCAGATCCAACTATTGCTACCTTGAGATCAAGAACTAAAGGTAAGAAGATGAGAAGTTTGAGTGAGATTTATAATCAAGAAAAAGAGAAATTAGATTTGGTTTCAAATTTTGCTCTTTTCACTCATGACCCTATGTATTATGAAGAAGCAGTTAAAGAGGAACACTGGCTAAAAGCAATGGATGAAGAGATGAATGATATAGAAAGAAATTAGACATGGGATCTAACTATTTTCCCTGAAGGTAAGGATTGTATTGGAGTTAAATGGATTTATAAAACTAAATTTGATGCAGATGGAAATGTTGAAAAGCACAAGGCAAGGTTAGTAGCAAAAGGCTTTGCACAAGAACATGGAGTTGACTACAATGAAACATTTGCCCCAATTGCTAGATTGGATACTATAAGAATGGTATTATCAATAGCTGCTCAAAACAATTGGTATGCATATCAAATGGATGTAAAATTAGCTTTCTTAAATGGTTTTCTAGATGAAGAAGTATATGTGAAACAACCCATAGGTTATGAAGTACAAGGACATGAAGAAAAAGTTTACAGATTGAAGAAGGCTCTTTATGGTCTTAATCAAGCACCAAGAGCATGGTATAGTAGAATTGATTCTTATATGATAAACAATGGATTCAGTAGAAGTGATAGTGAGCCTACTTTGTACACAAAAATCAACAAAGAAGGTCAGATTTTGATTGTGTGTTTATATGTTGATGATTTGATTTTTACTGGAAATTTGTCTATAGACACTTTTAAATCAGCAATGAAGAAAGAATTTGAAATGACAGATTTGGGATTAATGAAGTATTTTTTGGGAATAGAAGTTGAACAATCAGAGAAAAAAAATTTATTTGTCAAACTAAGTATGCAAAGGATGTGTTAAAGAGATTTAGGATGCTGAATTGTAAACCAACACCAACACCAGTTGCTACAGGGACTAAACTTAGCAAAGAAGACTAAGGGTCTAATGTTGATTCCACAACATTCAAAAGGGTAGTTTGTAGTTTGATGTATCTTACAGTTACTAGACCAGATATCAGTTATGGGGTTAGTTTAATCTCAAGATTCATGGAGTCACCAAAAGACTCACATTGGCAAGTTGGAAAAAAGATATTAAGATATGTGGCAGGAACTACAGGATATAGAATTTTATATTCCACAACTAATGATTTTAGTTTGATTGTTTTTACATATAGTGATTTTGCAGGTAGCGTTGATGATAGGAAGAGTACTTCTAGACATGCCTTTCTTTTAAGAACATGTGTGGTCACATGGGCATCCAAAAAGCAGCCTATAGTGACACTTTCATCAGCTGAAGCAGAGTATATTGTAGCCACATCAGTAACATGTCAAGCAACATGGATGAGAAGAATATTGAAAGATTTATTACAGGTACAGAAAGAGTCAACACCAATCTTCTGTGATAACAAATCAGCAATCGCTTTATCAAAAAATCATGTGTTTCACAAGAGGAGCAAGCACATTGATACAAGATTTCACTTTATCAGAGAATTAGTGAACAATGGAGAAATCCATCTAGACTTCTGTAGATCTTAAGATCAATTGGCAGACATATTTACAAAGGCATTACCAAAAGAGACCTTTGATTATTTGAAACAAAATTTAGGCATAGTAAATGTTAAAATTGTAAGTGGTAGAAATTAAGGGGGAGTGTTAGAAATTAAATATTAATTGGAGATAATTTCTCCCACCTCCCTTCTTTGACATGCAAGCACTTAAGCTGTAGTTGTGAACAATCAGTTAGTAAACTAATAGTTGAGTGAACAGTTAGTTAGCAAACAGTTAGTTAAATTGTTTGAGTATTTGTTAGAGAGTTAGTTTGCATGTAAAGACTAATTTTTGTCTTGAGTTAGTTTTGAGTTTATTTTCTAATTATTGTATGGATTCAAATCTATTTAAAGACGCCTTGGGCGCACATTGTAAGGAAGGAAAATTTGAAGATCAATAGAATCTCTTTTCTTCAAGAATTTGTAGTAGCAATTGTGTTGTTTCTTATTTATTTATTTGAGTTCTTGTTTTTATGCATGCTCTCTTTATTCTAACAACAGGTGCTTTACGAATCTGTGTATTACCTCATTTAGGAATTGTGCAATTCCTTGTTTTGTGAAACATGACAACACTTTTACGGCAATTTTTTTCCCTTCTTGTAAATTACCTAAGAACACTGATCCAAAGCCTCCGTGTCCAATGGTATGACTAAAATTATCTGTAGCCGTCGTCATCTCCTCTAGGGTAAAAGCACGAGATTTTGATGAATTTGGCACCAAAACCACTGAATAATCTGCCTTTTGTTTGATCATCATAAATTAGGAAGGTACATAATTACACTTCAATTCCATTCTTATATTATAGAGCACATAGTTCGAGAAAATTCATTTGCATCTTCATAAAATAGGATGTGAGAAAAATATACTATGGTTGCGTTGAGTATGTGCAGTTTGGGATTTCTTTCGATACACCATGATACCCACTAAAATGGTTGTTAGGAATCCGCCCCCTGTTACTCCAAGCGCAACCCCTAAAATATGCCACTTTGAGGGAGGGGAGGTTGAATTGGAAGACGGATAGCATTCCTTCATATGCGCACACAGGTATTTGTTACCACTGTATCTGTGCTAAATCAAACAAATCTAGCAAAATTAATACTGCTACACAAAATTTAGGAATTAAATAAATGAATAGAAAATTCGTATTGCACAGCTTGGAGAATGTCGAATAGATTTAAAATTACAGGAGATTTAATCCATCTTTCAAAGGTTTGGTGTTAAGTTCTTGCGGAATCACACCAGAGAAATTATTGTTCTGTATAAATCTGCCACAATCCAAAAAACAATGGACACTTTTAATGTTTTCAGCCCTGGATGAGCTTGAGAAGGATATGAAGAAGTACACAGAAGAGAAAGAGACGTACAACTCTCTAAGACTATGGAGTTGGGATAGCCAGTCCGGAATTTTATCATTTAAATTGTGATTTTGTAGATGCCTGCACATTCATCCCACTTGGTAATTTTTTTAAAAAACTAAGGTACTAATCGAAATCCAGTAAAAGCGGGGTCCATTATTTGTTGTCTATGTACCTTACAAGTAAATTGTTAAACTTCTTGCGAAATAGCACTTACAATTTCTAAACATTATCTTAAAAATAATAATGATAATAATAATCCTCCATCAAATTCTATGGGAACTATTTTAAACTATTCATGAGCGGATTATGAATGATTATGGAAATGATATAAACCATAAAAAAAGTGTTTTCACTAAAAGAATTAAAATATTTTAAACTGCTATAACTCAGAATAAACCATGCTAATAGACAGAAGCCTTTTATTCATATGATAGACAACAAACATTTGTGTTTTCAGGCATTGAGATCTACAAATCTCTTAGATAAGCTATTCATGAAAATTAGAGGAACTTGGAAGGTCTGATGCACTTACAATATCTCTAACTTGTATAGGCTTGACAAATTTGGCAGGGCCCTCGAAGATGGTTGTTGTCCAGCAATCTAATTGGATGTTATATATGGAAATAAAAATATATTAATACAATATTTGGTATAAATTTTAATAAAAATGTGATAATTCTTTTATTAAGAAAAAATATATTTTTTTTAAAAAATTTCATATTAATAAAAATAAGAAATTACATTTTGAAAATGTAACTAAACATTTAAAAGAAAACATAGAATGAAGAAAAATATAATAAGTGATAATCATATTAATGAAAATAAAAAATAACATTTTGAATATGCAACTAAACAACCAAAATATAAAATATAACGAAGAAAAACATAATAAGTGATAATCCTTATATGATTTTTAATAAACATATGATGATCTTACTTGTTAAGATCAAAGTAATGGAGGTCTCAATTTCAAATTTTGTTTGAACAAATTTAGGGTTAAATTTGCTACAAGAATATTATTGATACAAAAGAATGTGGTGTTAAAGGTTAAAGAAAGAATTTGAATAAACAATATTAGGGAGATATAGTTTTCTAATGATAATATAAAATAAAAGTATTTTTTATTTAAAAATAATTATTTTTATTAATTAAAAGTTATTTTAGATATTTATATTTTGTGAAATGTTAATAGATACTTTGTTTTTATAGAGTTTTTATTAATAAAGATTACTTTTAAGAGAAAAAATTTATTCGTAAAAAATATACTATTTTTTTGTTTACCAAAAAATAATTGTGAAAAGTGGGTATCCTTATTTTGTAATAAAAAAGATGTAGTACATAAAAAATACATAATATTATATTTATATATGAACAATTTAAACAAAAGTATTCTTTATAATTTAAAACTTTGAATGGTCTTCTAATTAAACAAACAAATAATTATATTAAGAATATCTTAAAACACTCTAAATAATATTATTAAATTTCATTTAATTTGTAATCATTATTTTGAAATGAAAATGGCATTGAAAACTTCTGAATATTTCAATCCTATCTTTGAACTTTGTCCCATAATTCCCATAGAATCTTTTAAGAAAATAAATTATTTTTTTATATTTCTATTTCTGTGCACTTCAACTCATGTAGAGCAATGACAATGTGCATCACATGGAAAGTTGTAAAGAAAATGACAACTTGGTACAAAAGGTCCTACATTGTGAATAGGAAAAGAAATTAATCGACTGATGTCCACATTTCTGTCAGAAACAGAGCTTGAAAAAAATATAACAGAAAATAAAACAAGCACAGATTGCTACGAAAATCAAAAAAATATTTTTAATCTGATTATTTTTTCCTTGCATAAATCTCTGATCAGGTCTACATAAAAAGATTTTGAAAACAAATAAAATTGAAAAAATAGCCTAAAGTTTAACTACAATTGCACATGCTAATTGAGTAGTGATTGAGGCAATAAAACATGCAAAATGCGTGCATGAGGGGGCAAACAAGAAGTGGAGAAATTAACTCTAGTTAGCTCCAGTTTCTAACACTCCCCCTTAATTTCTACCACTATCTACTTCAACATTTACAATGCCTAAATTTTGTCTTAGATAATCAAAAGTTTCCTTTGCTAATGCCTGTGTGAATATATCTGCCAATTGGTCTTCAGATCTGTAGAACTCCAAATGAATTTCTCCATTGTTCACTAACTCTCTGATAAAATGAAATCTTGTATCAATGTGCTTGCTTCTCTTGTGAAAAACATGATTTTTTGACAATGCAATTACTGATTGTTGTCACAAAAGATTGGTGTTGAGTCCTTCTGTGCTTGTAATAAATCTGTCAATACTCTCATCATCCAAATTGCTTGACATGCTGCTGATGTGGCTGCTAGATATTCTGCTTCAACTAATGAAAGTGTCACAATAGGTTGCTTTTTGGATGCCGATGTGACCAAACCTATTCCAAAAAGAAAGGCATGTCCAAAAGTACTCTTCCTATCAACAATGCTACCTGCAAAATCACTATCAGTATAACAAATCAAACCAAAATCATTAGTTGTGGAATATAAAATTCCATATTTTATTGTTCTTACCACATATTTCAATATCCTCTTTCCAACTTGCCAATGTGATTCTTTTGGTGACTCCATGAATCTAGAGATTAAATTGACCCCATACAAGATATCTGGTCTTGTAGCTATAAGATACATCAAACTACCAATTAGTCATTTGAATGTTGTAGAATCAACATTAGACCCTTTATCTTCTTTGCTAATTTTGGTCTCTATAGCAACTGGTGTAGGTGCTGATTTACAATTCAACATCTTAAACCTCCTTTACACATCCTTTGCATATTTAGTTTGACAAATAAATATTCCCTTCTCAGATTGTACAACTTCAATGCCCAGAAACTATTTCATTAATCCCAAATCTGTCATTTCAAATTCTTTCTTCATTGTTGATTTAAATGTGTCTATAGACAAATTTCTAGTGAAAATCAAATCATCAACATACAAATACACAATCAAAATCTGACCTTCTTTGTTGATTTTTGTGTACAATGTAGGCTCACTACTGTTTTTGTTGAATCCATTGTTTGTCATGTATGAATCAATCTTACTATACCATGCTCTTGGTGCTTGCTTGAGACCATAGAGGGCCTTCTTCAATTTGTATACCTTTTCTTCATGTCCATGCACTTCATAACTTGGTGGCTATTTCACATACACTTCTTCATCTAGGAAACCATTCAAGAAAGCTGATTTGACATCTATTTGATATACTTTCTAATTATTTTGTGTAGCTATTTCTAAAACCATTCTAATAGTATCAAGTCTAACAACTGGAGTAAATGTTTTATTATAATCAATGCCATGTTCTTGTGCAAAACCTTTTGCTACTAACCTTGCCTTGTGCTTTTCAACCTTTCCTTCTGCATCAAATTTGGTCTTATAAACCCATTTGACTCCTATGCAATCCTTACCTTCAGGTAGATTAATTAGATCCCATGTTTGGTTTCTCTCAATGGCATTCATCTCTTCATCCATTGCTTTTATCCAATGTTCCTCATTAACTACTTCTTCATAATACATAGGATCATGAGAGAAAAGAGCAAAATTTGAACATAAATCTAACTTCTCTTCTTCTTGTTTATAAATCTCATTCAAGTTTATCATTTTCTTACCTTTAAATTTTGATCTTAAAGTGGCAAGAGTTGGATATGATTCGTCACTTAGTTGTGAATTGGGTGTAGGATGACATGCATGACCAGATGATTCACCTTGTGCTAAGCTCCTAGGGGTTCTTATTGGAGTGCTTATTCTTGCTTGTGGAGAGGATTGATCACCTTGCAAATTTTGTTCTTCAAATTCTTCTTCATTTTGGGAGATTGGTGTTCCAATTGTGATGGTTTTATCAATGCTTCCATCCCATGCTTCTTCTTCCTTAAATTCCACATCTCTGCTAATAATCACTTTTTTTGAAATGGGGTTATACAACTTATGAGCCTTTGGTTCTTCACTATAGCCAATAAAAATGCATTTCTCACCTCTATCATCAAGTTTTTTCTTAATTTAGATGGTATAAGAGAATATGCAATACAACGAAAAATTCTAAAATGATGCACACTATGCTTCTTACCACTCCAAGCTTCTTGTGGAATTCAATCCTTGACACTCTTTGTTGGGCTTCTATTCATAATATATACTGCACATGCACTGCTTCTGCCCAATATTTATTTAACAAATATTTGGCCTTCAACATGCTTCTATCCATCTCCATGATTGTTATATTCTTTTTTTCTGCTACACCATTCTACTGTAATGTGTACCT
Organism: Torreya grandis; assembly: GCA_037957365.1. NCBI lineage: Eukaryota > Viridiplantae > Streptophyta > Pinopsida > Cupressales > Taxaceae > Torreya > Torreya grandis. The sequence continues at coordinate 3,124,966 of JARHVA010001135.1, forward strand.
TGTAGTCAGTCGCATTTTAATGCCATGATATCTGCAAAAATCTTGAAATTTATTAGACATATATTCACCTCCTCTATCTGATCTAAGTACCTTGATGTAAAGGCCACTATGCTTTTCAACCATAGCCTTGAATTCTTTAAATTTTCCAAAGACTTCAGACTTATTTTTGAGAAAATATATCCAAGTCATAAAATCATCAATGAAGGTTAGAAAATAAGAACTACCTCCAAATGATGGAATTTGCATTGGTTCACATAAATCACTATGGACTAGCTCCAATGTTACCTTTGCTCTATATGAGGCTCCTACTGGAAAGCTCTCTCTATGTTGTTTTGTCAGAATGTAACTTTCATATGAATTTCTTGGTTGTTCTATTGGTGGTAATTCCTTCACCATATTTTTCTTTTTTAACATATTCAAACCTCCAAAATGTAAATGTCCATACCTTAAATGCCATAACCATGATTGGTCTAGATGCATAGTTTTGAAGTGGGCTTCCTCTTCTCCTTGGATGCACTGAATTCGAAGAGGGAACATTCGATTCTTGGTCATCTCCACTTTTCCTATCAACCTGTCATTTGGAAATTTGTCTAGTATTGTGCAAACATTATCCATAAAAGATACTCTGTAACCTTTTTGTACTAACTGTCCAACACTCATAAGATTATGCTTTAGTCTAAGTACAAAATAAACATCATGAATAAATCTTCTTTCACCATTTTTTTGCCAAAACATTTATTACTCCTTTACCCATTACATCCACTTTGTTATCATTTCCTAATTTCACTTCAGATTTTATGGAATCATCAAGACTAGCAAAGAATTATTTATTCCCTATCATATGATTACTGCATCCACTAACTAAGAACCAAATATCTCTAGCATTTTTTTGAGTAACGTGACAAGTGAGAAATAAACTTCTAGAATTAGAATTAGATTCATTTGTGTAATTAGCATTCTACTTGTCCACATCTCCTTCTTTCTTTCTGCATTCACTTGTATAATGTCCATATTTTTTGCAGTAATAACATTGAATGTTAGATTTATCAAACCTTCGTGAATTTTTCTGGAAGTGATTGTTTCCATGTCCTCTATTTTTGTAGTTTTGATTATTATTTTCACCTTGATCTGGATTGTTTCTTCCATTTCTGCCTCTGCCTCTTCCGCTGAAGTTGGATGATCCCCTTTCTCTTCCTTTGCCAACTGATACTTGAGACTTGAAAGCATTCTCAAAAGAAGTATTTTTATTCCTATTCATTCTGGATTCATGTGTTAACAAAGATTCCATTAATTCATCTATTGATAGCTATTCCAAATCCTTGGTTTCCTTAATAGCTACAACTATTGCATCAAATTTGCTTGGTAAACTCTTGAGTATTTTTTCTATGATCTTCTTATTTGTTATTGTTTCTCCATTAGATCTAATTTGATTCACAATATTCAATACTTGACCCATAAATTGGTCTATAGACTCTGAATCATTCATTTGCAAATTTTCAAAATTTCTCCTAAGAGATTGCAATTTAGCTATTTTCACCTTTGTATTACCTTTATAGGTGGTCTATAAGATTTTCCATGCTGACTTGGATCTCGTTGCTTCTGTAACTCTAGAAAAAATAAATTCATCCATTGCCTGTTGGATTAGAAATAGAACTTTTGCATCCTTTTTCTTGTTTTCTTTAAGCTTTTCCTTTCATGCTCGAGTTAATGCCTGATGGGCAACCTCATCTTGTGGTTCTACAAAGCCATTTTCTACCAAATCCCAAACATATTGTTAGCAAAACAATGTTCTCATTTTAATTTCTCAAAAATCATAATTCTTACCATTGAAAATGGGAATTTGGAGCTAAGAAATGCTGTTGTTTGTTGCCATGTCTCAAGCTTGTAGGATTCTGCTGCTGCTGCAATATTTCTCCTCCTTGGATCTTGTTTCCAACACTCTGGGTCTGCTATTTTAGGCTATACAAGGCAAGTGCAATGTCCATATCTATTTTGATTGCTACGATCTCCTTCAGCTGGTAGGCACTAGGCTCTGAGTAGGAATGTTGATTGTTGATAATAATCAACGTGTTGTTGCTTCTCCATGTTTATGAATAGTGGAAAACAATTGTAGGTTTGCAATCAGATCTACTGATTAGTCTCCTTTAGATTGAGCAATCAGATCTGTGACACTTCATCCACACTGGACTACGCTATCTTTGCAAGAGAAAAAAAATAATTTTTTTGAGTTTGTCTTATTCTCCCACGCGTTCAACTACTTTGTTCATGGACTGCTTGACCTCCTTCTTCTATTCAAGATCTGCGATTTGTTTTATCTACTGGCTGCTTGTTGGCAGCTACCTGATGCTGGTTGCAGATGCAATTTCCGTTGTTCCATGAAAGCTGGCGTGGCTGGAAGCCTTGCTATCAGACCGATTCTTTGTCCCGTGTTCTATTCACCGTTCACATCATCTTCTGCAGGTGCGAAGGTATGTGTACCATGACGTTATTCGGCTCTGATACCAATTTGTCAGAAATAGAGCATGAAAAAAATATAACAGAAAATAAAACAAACACAGATTGCTACAGCAATCAAGAAAAGATTTTTAATCTGATTATTTTCTCCTTGCACAAATCTCCGATCAGGCCTACATAAATAGATTTTGAAAAGAAATAAAACTGAAAAAATAGCCTAAAGTTTAACTACAGTTGTGCATGCTAACTGAGCACTGACTGAGGCAATGAAACATGCAGACTGCGTGCATGAGGGGGCAAACAAGAAGGGGAGCAATTAACTCCAGTTAGCTCCAGTTTCTAAAAATTTCATTGGCGTAGTTGTAACGTACTTCGGTCAGTGAGAAATTGGCTTGGGTGAGAAATTTAGGCTAGTTTAGGGGAAAGGTAAGCACTCAGCTTATATCTTCCTTCGACGCACAATGCTAAAAACATTTGTATATTACTATTATTATTTTAATTAGTAAACGGGACTTCATTAGAGTGAAGAATAAACAAAAGACACATTAACAATAATTTTTTAGAGTTTAGAAAACCATGGCACAACATTAATCAATTCACAAGTAAAATAGAAGCATCATCACAAAAGAGTTTAAAGGACTAATTTCTTAGACTCCAATGAGTTTTATGGATTCGTAGTAACTAGCTGAACTGTCGCTAATATATGACTAGAATGTTGAATTCGTAAGTAATAGAAAATAAATATAGAACTGTAGGCTTACAAGCATACGAGCTCGGTTAACTGTCCAAACTGTAGAGGTACGCTTCCTTCCAGATTCTTTCCCGACAAATTTCTGAAGAACACAGAATCAGATAATTACAACCAAATCTATTAACCTTTATACATTCGCATGCAAAATGAAAAAAATACAAAATATTGGAAACTAAACTTACATTTCCGAAACCCTTAGTCTCATTAGAACCCTTAATACAGCGAAGTCCTTCCCACGGAATGCCAAAGCAAGGATCTGAAGTCCAGTTTTTTAAGCCAAACTCACTTTTCGTGACTAAAAGAGCTTCAACGGCAGCTTAGCCAGGTGGAAACTCGTGTAAGAGTTATAAGGTATAGTTCAGAATTGTAAACTTTGTAAATGAATTTTGAAAAAGAAAGAGAGAAATTGAGCCCAGACCATCGTTGAAAAAGGTGAAATTTTGAGTGGTAACGATGTCGTAGAGCTCAAGAGCATTGATGATAGGACCGCCAATGGAACGAGGGGAGTCGTCGACGAGACTCAGGGTTACGTCTGTGGATCCGTTAATTAGGAAGCGTAGCTCTGTGGCAGAAAAATTTGCCACCAGATTAATTCTCGGACCTCGAACGTTATTAATCGTAAGGTAGAAGGATCTGTTATGCGATAGATAAAGCTCCGCAAAGTACAGAAACACAACTGAGTTATTGGTCGCATCTAGGGGGATATTTATGATCTTAAACGCCATACTTCCGCAAACTTCTATCGCCGTTTGCATCACACTGATTGGAGGGAAGTTATGAGTGTTGGTTATTGAAATTTTCTGGGCCGACCTTACCTTGCTGAGCATTCCGCTAACAGGGTACCATATGCGATCGAATGGGTCTTGAGGATACCTAAACAATCAGTCATAAAACCATCAAAGGAGGAAAAAGAAACTCAAAACATTGGAAACATATACGGAAGCAAAACAATTCCAGTGTCACCTGATGGTTCGTGCACCTCCCAAATCATGTCTTTCTGTCAAATGCAATAGCGTTCCTGACTGAACCATATTATACATCCCTTTTTTAAGGGTTCTCAACTCGATAGAGGAGATAAATGGATCGTCACATTCTGAGGTTCGGATGAAGCAAATATACACTGATTTCCCAGAACTGACCAGGATTTTCTCGGCCACTTTACTGGACATTGGAGCGTCAAATGTTAATTTATTCATGTATAACATATCTGGTGGTGCCTCGATAGAGTAATTGAAGCCTCGAACTCTATTAGAATTACTTCCATAAAATCTTAATCTCAAGAGGATGGGAACGTTAGGGGTGATGCTGAGATGAAAGAAAGACTTGTTGAGTGGCTTGTTAAACACTCGCTGCCTTTGCAAATGAAATGGAAAGGTTAAACCACCTGTTAGAATGTTAAGAATTGTCTAGAAGATGCCAAGAAGATGAGACTTTCTAGAGTTTTCCATAGAACAATCTAGGCAAAGAGCAGAACAATCCAGATTGAAAGTAGAACATTCCAAAGATGTGGACTATTCTAGAAATTAGGAGTTTCCAGATTTTGTATTGCAACTATAAATATGTGCTGGGCACAAGCAAACAATGGCATTAGAAAAGCATATGAAAGCATTGGAAAGCTTTGGACTGGATTGAAGTGTTGGATGACTGTAAGCAAGTTCCAGTAATATATTATTGTTTCAGATCTGTTTATGCTCTGTTTTGCCATGTTTCTAACAGCTGTTGTGATGTTTTAAATTGTTTTTGGGCCTATTTTAACATGGTATCAGAGCAGAGGTTTGTTAGAAGACTGTTTTTTAGATTTAAATTAAAGCTAGAGATCTTTTAACAGGGCTGAGCTGTTGATGACTTAATTTTTTGAAGTAATCTCTGATTTTTTTTAACATGGGTTCTACAAATGAGAGCTTGCCAATTTTTGATGGAAGTGGTTTTGTAGATTGAAAGATTGCAGTCAAGAATGCTCTAAGAGAGAAGGATTTATGGAGGATAGTGAATAAAGAAATTGGGGAACCTCAGCAAAATGATAGAGAAAAGGAGTTGTGGAAATGCAAATTGGAGCAAGCAAGAGGTATTATTGGTAAAGCTTTGAGCCCCAATCTAAATAGAAGATTTGTTGATGTTGATAATCCAATAGAGTTATGGGAAAAGTTAGAAAATGATTATAAAGATGCAGATATTGCAAGCATATTTAGTATAGAATAAAAATTGGCGAATTTAGATCCGAGTGATTTTGAAAAGATGGGTGATTATTTGAATGAGGTTACTTATTTAAATGCCCAATTGAAGAAAATAGGCACTGAATATGAAAGAAAAGATTTTCAGTTGATTGCTATGGTTGAAAGCAAGCTTCCCCAACCCTATAAAGTATTTAAAGAATCAAGAAAAAGAGTTATTCAATTAAATCCCAATACCCCCCAACAAACATTTGATCAATTTTGTAAATCAGTTTTAGATGAAGAGTTTCAACTTATTAAAGAAGGATATATTAAAAGGAATCATGCATTTGCAGCTAAGGGTAAAGGATATTCTAGAAATTTTGATGGAAAAAAGAATTGGAAAAGATATAATAAGTTTAGAAATGATGATGGTTCTAACCACTTATCTAGAAATGATGGTGTTGAAAAGCAAGTAGGAAGAAAACCCATTGTTTGCAGGTATTGTGGAGGTGAAAACCACATGGAAAAATTTTGTTTGAAGAAAAGGGCCAATGAAAGGCAGCAATATAAGCCCAAGCAAGAAAAGTTTAAGGATAGCAAGATGGATAGAAATAGCTTTCTAGCTATGACCTTCCAAAAGTAAGGAAAAGGTATGGAGGTAACTTCTAAATCCATTGTTAAAGGGGGTTATTTTGCTTCAGATCTTAATAAAGAATGGATTTTAGATTCAGAAGCATCTTATCACATGACTGGAGATAGATCTTTCTTTGTTGATTTTAATGAAGGAAAGAATTCAGATCAAGAAATAACTATTGGCAATAAAATGAAGCTTCTAGTTTTAGGAACCAGAACTGTTAATGTGACAAATGGGACTTTGAAAAATGTTTTATTGGTTAAAGGGTTAGGGGTAAATCTTATTTCAGTATATAAAATTGTTGAAACTGGTTATGAGTTTGTTTTTACTGCTGATCAAGTGATTGTTAGAGATAAAGGAGACCCAAGAAATATAATTGCTATTGGTAGAGTTGATCATAAGGAGAGTCTCTTTAAATTTGTTGGCTTTGTTGATAATGAATACACTTTTTCTCATGCTTTCATTGCTCGAATTGATTATATATCAAAACTTTGGCATGCAAGACTTGGACATATAAATTATAGAAAATTACAAGATATGGTTAGAATGGATATGGTTAGAGGATTAACAAAGATTTCAGCCACTGAAGGTGTATGTGAAAGATGTGAATTAGGTAAACACCATCGAGATCCTTTTGATTCAGGAAAAGCATGGAGAGCTAACCATCCACTTCAACTCATTCATAGTGATTTATGTGAACCGGGTTATCCTTCTCTTTCAGGTGCTAGGTATCTTCTCACCTTTATTGATGATTATAGTAGGAGAGTATGGGTTTATTTTCTTGAAAGGAAAAGTGAAGTACTTGAGGTTTTCCAAAATTTTAAAGCATTAGTTGAAAATAAAAGTGGAAAGAGAATTAAATGTTTAAGGAAAGATAATGGGGGTGAATATTGTAACTATGCATTTGAGTCATTTTGTGAAAGTTGTGGTATTAAAGTACAAAGAACAACTCCATATACACCTCAACAAAATGGAGTAGCTGAACGGATGAATAGAACTCTTCTAGAAATGGCTCGTTGTATGTTGTATTTTAAAAGCCTACATAATAAATTTTGGGGTTTGGCTGTTTCTTGTGCTGCACATATTGTGAATAGAATTCCTACTAAAGCCTTCAAACATGTTACTCCTGAAAAAGCATGGAGTGGAAGAAAGCCTCATGTTGGGTATTTTAAAGTGTTTGGTTGTCTTACTTGGGCACACATTCCTGATGAAAAGAGAAAAAAGTTAGAACCAAAGAGTTAAAAGTGTTTATTTATGGGTTATAGTGAAGAATCAAAGGCTTATAGGTTATATGATTTGGCAACAAAGAAGATTTTTGTTAGTAGAGATGTAAATTTTGACGAAGAATCGTAACTTATTGCCACTTCTCATGCCTCCAATTTTTCAAATATTTTACAAGGAAATATTGATGAAGATGAGTTGTGCGCTTCTACAAATGATAACAATACCATTGAAAATGAAACAACTAATGTTTTTGACCAGCCATTCTCTACAGGTAGTGATGATGAAGAAGAATTTTCAGCTAGACAAAAGATAAAGAGCATTGAAGATATATATGGGCAAGGGCCAAAACTCCAAGAAAAGAATGGTAGTGCTCTTATGGCCAAAGTATTACAGATTAATGATCCAATTTCATATGAGCAAGCTAGAGGGAAGAAAGAATGGGAGCAAGCTATGAAAGAAGAATATGATGCTTTGGCGAAGAATAAAACTTGGGAACTTGTGCCATTTCCCAAAGGTAAGAATGTGATTGGTTGCAAATGGCTTTTTAAAACAAAATTTAAATTAGATGGTGCTATATAAAAATTTAAAGCTAGATTGGTTGCTAAGGGATTCAATTAAGAAGAGGGTGTTGATTATGAAGAAACATTTGCTCCTGTTATTAAAATGAATACGGTTAGAATTATTCTTTCTTTGGCTGCTATTCTTGGGTGGCATATTCATCAAATGGATGTTAAAAATGCATTTTTGAATGGAGATTTATATGAAGAAATATACATGGATCAACCACATGGTTTTATAGACAAAAAAATCCTAACTTTGTTTGCAGATTAAAGAAGTCACTTTATGGACTTAAACAAGCACCAAGAGCTTGGAATGAGAAGATTGACAAGTATTTTCAGCTTTATGAGTTTAAGAAATGTAAATCAGATCCAAATCTTTATGTGAAGTGAGTGCAAAATGACATTATTCTTGTTGTAGTTTATGTAGATGATTTAATCATAGCTAGATCAAATATTGGGCTAATTAATGATTTGAAATCAGATCTTAAAAGGGCATTTCATATGAGTGATTTGGGTGAACTAAATTATTTTCTTGGCTTGCAAATTAGTAGGCTGCATGATGGGTTGTTCATCTCTCAAACAGAATATGCTTAGGATCTTTTAGAAAAATTTAAAATGCTTGAATGCAAGCCAACCCCTACTCCTTTCAAATCTAGAGTTAAGCTTACTAAGTAATGTACCTCCAAGAAAGTAGATGCTACTTTATATAGATAGCTTGTTGGTAGCTTGGTTTATCTAACCCATTCCAGACCAGACATTTGTTTTGCAGTCAATATGGTATCTAGATTTATGCAGGAACTGAAAGAAAGTCATTGGTTGGCTGCCAAAAGGATTTTGCAATACATTCGTGGAACCATTTACTTTGGCATACATTATAGTTACAAGTCTTCAGTTTATTTGATTGGCTTTATAGATTCAGACTGGGGTGGTGATATAGATGACCAAAAATCTATTGGAGGCTAGGTTTTTCAGCTTAGATCAAGCCCTATTACATGGAGTAGCAAAAAACAAACAACTACATCATTGTCTTCTTGCGAAGCAGAATATAGAGTAGAAAAAGAAGTAGGAAAGGAAGCAGTTTGGATTCAAAATCTTTTATTTGAGCTTGGTTTTGCACAATATTCAACTACTACTTTGTATTGTGATAATCAAAGTGCCATACAAGTTGCAAACAATCATGTTTTTCATGCTAAAACAAAGCACATTGAGATTGATGTTCACTATATTTGGGATCTTGTTCAAGAAAATTTTGTTAATCTCCAATTTTGTCCAAGTGAAGACTAAGCAATAGATATATTTACTAAGAGTATGCTTGAGGCCAAATTTTTGAAATTACGCGATATGCTGGGCATGATTGAGGTGAACATTAAGGGGGGATAGTTATATAATGTTCCCCTCTCTTTTGTATTTTCTTTGTATTCTTCTAGCCAATCTTAAGGGGGGATGTTAGAATGTTAAGAATTGTCTAGAAGATGCCAAGAAGATGAGACTTTCTAGAGTCTTCCATAGAACAATCTAGGCAAAGAGCAGAATAATCCAGATTGAAAGTAGAACATTCCAAAGATGTGGACTATTCTAGAAATTAGGAGTTTCCAGATTTTGTATTGCAACTATAAATATGTACTGGGCATAAGCAAACAATGGCATTAGAAAAGCATATGAAAGCATTGGAAAGCTTTGGACTGGATTGAAGTGTTGGATGACTATAAGCATGTTCCAGTAATATATTATTGTTTTAGATCTGTTTATGCTCTATTTTGCCCTATTTCTAACAGTTGTTATGATGTTTTAAATTGTTTTTTGGCCTGTTTTAACACCACCCAAATCAAATGTGTTACCGACGTGTATAAAGTTGTCATCAGTGACCCATGTAATATTGGTTTCAGGGTCCGTGTGATTTGTTTTTCCACCGCAATCAATGCTCAAAAAACCTACTCAGGTAAGTCTAATTGCTTGTCACTTATTGTAAAAATGCAAATTGATTTGTGAAATAAATATTTAGAAAAGATAAATACAACACCTGGTTGAGCATTAAGAAAATGTGTGTGGCACAAGAGGATAACAGTCACAATGCATACATATTTACTGCCAGCAATAGCTTCCATTGCTTGCTTATCTTGGATGCAATGTTGTGCAATATCGAGTCTGTCTGAGAACCCAATCAAGTGTATTCGAGATGCTCACTAAACAAATTTCACATTTATTCTAAACTAATTATTGGATTCTCAAACTCATCACCTGCTTTACCAGTTATTTGTTCCATTTTCCACTCTTGGTCAAGCATAATTATTGGATTGCCGTATGGTCCTGAATACAAGTTGTCATTCAAACAGTGGGGTCCCATGCAGTGGGCTTCTGCTTCTATAACATAGGAAAGAGGGTCCCATGAAATTTTTTTGTCAAATTTTACTATTTATTTAGAATATCTTCAAAAAAAATTTAGCCTTGATTATAGTAATAATTTTTCCAGAGCAGGGAAGCAATGAAGGGCACAAGGATTATTTTACCTACTCCTAAACTTTCACAAATTATTTTGCCTGTTGTCTTCCTTGCATTGGCTTCCCTCCAACGTTTTCCCTATACAACTGTTCTTGTAGAAGGAATACATTTTTTGTACATAGAACTTAAAATGAATTTAAACCCCTATAATTCTATAACAATAATAATTTTTTTTACATAAAACTTAAAATAAATTAAAAACCCCTAAAATTTCGCAACAATATTTAATAAAGTCCCAACATGAGACTGGATGAAATGCCTTTGTTTACCGTCCCCCACCCCACCAAAAAAATTCTTTTTGTTGGAAAATTAGAAACTTACTTTTCAAGTAGTTTTGACAAAAAGTAAAATGAGACTGGATGAAATGCCTTTGTTTACCTTCCCCTGCCCCACCCAAAAAAATATTTTTGTTGGAAAATTAGAAACCTACTTTTCAAGTAGTTTTGACATAAAGTAAAATGAATTCAGACCAAAAATGTCTCAATCACTCAAAGTGGATGGGATTGAGAATAACGTATCCCGTTAAGGTTGGTCTTTACTATGTTTTATTAATGCTTTGATTTTTTTTAATATATATTTTCTAATTTAATTAAAAATTTATTTTTAAAATATTTTGATCACAGATGTTAATTTTTTTGTTTGAATTAAATTAGTATATATCGAATTATATTCTTTAGGGTACTTGTGGTTGTGATTCATATTAGTTTTTTAATAACACTTTTTTTTTTCATATTATTAAATTATTTTATTTTAAGTTTTAACTATTTAGCACACAATGATATTTAGATTATGCATAAAACATCAAAAAATTTCCACAATATATATTTATGCAAATACAATAAATATATTTTGCATATAAATATGAAATTCATTAAAGTAGACACTTGAATATTTGAAATTAGATAAAGAAGGTTGATAAATAAATTCTTAATTTTTGACTTACTTGTGTACTTTTAGAGGATGTCACATCTTTAAAACCCGGTTTAAACAATAAGTCAAACAAAAATAGAGAACATTTTGTAAAAGATAAATTTCAAAAAATGGTCAAAATCGAGCCTTCACTGATTGTGTCCTAGTCAAACTGAACCTTCACAAATTCTCGGCCACTTTGGTCAATTTTATCCTTGTACAATCATGACCTTAAGCAATAGATATGGAGGGGAGGTGGAGAAGGGGGAAATATCTCTGCATATATAGAAAATATCTAATACTTAGGTAAATGTGTGTGTGTGTGTGTGTGTGTGTGTGTGTGTGTGTGTGTGTGTGTGTGTGTGTGTGTGTGTGTGTGTGTGTGTGTGTGTGTGTGTGTGTGTGTGTGTGTGTGCGTGCATGCATGCGTGCGCGCGCGCATGCATGCGTGTGTGTCCTATGTATATATAGACATGTTATATAATGTTACCTAAGCAATAGATATGCCATATATATGGAGAATATTTACATGTGATCTAACCTTAGAGAATAGTGAAAGGAAATAATCATGGCATAATAGATCCACAAGTCAAGGGATAAAATAATGCATTAACTAGAATTTAGGTAAAGACTCTAAAATAATTTTTTGGATATTATAGAAGTATTTAGGGTTTAAAAAGGAAAATGAATAGTCAATTTCTAGGTTTTCAAATATTATGCACTGAATAAATATATTATAATTAGAAAAAAGTGAACAAAAAGTCAATTTATAATGAAAACCTAAGTTAATGGATGAAAATAAGGGGCCCAACACAAGGATAACGTGTACCAAAAATATCTAAATATTTATACGTGGACCAAGTGTGATAAAACATGAAAATGATGCAATAGAAAAATATATTTTACCAAAATTAGGTATCTACATAATGCCCTACTTTGATATGTGTATATGTATCAAAGTAAAAAGTAAATGAAAACACATAAATACACTTTAAAGATAGAATGATGCACTCTAAATATATGGATTGGGTGTGCCCACACTTTAATGTCAACAACTAGAATGTACCTTCAATCAAATGTGCTTGCAATCGAGTCAATGTCTCGATATATCATTGAAAATATAGTAAAATGAAATGGAAATTAAATAATTAACATATGAGTGAACATGCATAATGGTAAGTGAACCATGCATGTTATCACTATGGAGAATATATGGTACAATAAATTAAAAATCATGATTTTAAAGGACATTCAGACACCTCAAAGACTTTATAGAAAGTACTGATAACTTTAGTCATCAAATTGATTAGGGAATCAAATATTTGGAAAGTCTTGATCCATCATTATATACTCCATCTCAAAATTATAACCCATGCAAAACTGAATGTGTGTATGTAATATCTACATATATGCCTCCTCATTGAGATGAGTGATGTGTGATTGGTCCTACATATCACTCGTATCAAAATCAAGAGTTGTGTGTGTCATATGCTATCATAAATCATAACCAAAGTTATTGAAGTATGTGTAAACACTTTTTAAACACACACACACACACACACACACACACACACACACACACACACACACACACACACACACACACACACACACACACACAACCATAGGAATATATCATGTAAATATCGATAGTAATCAATGAATCATGAGATAATGAGGTGATTGATAGTGATGAGAAGTGATATTATCCACTATAGGCAACAAGAAACATAATTAATATGTCTATGTGTATTCATATAGAAAAAAATGTCATCATGTAATACCTAATAAGAAGATGTAATGTTATGTGGGGATGGGATGGTGAGGGACAATCAATATTCCCCAAAATTGATTGGTTAGAGGGGACAAAGATATGCCTTAATGTGATACGATATGGAATAATCCATATATCGATGTCATACCCCATGTGACTAGGTGTAAGTAGGAAAATGTAGGTTTTTGATATATAAGCAATGCAAGACTAACCAACACATGATTTTAGTAAGCTCTTTGTGCATAAAATATGGATGTTAATACTTAGGATAGGGTATGAGTATGATGCCCCCAACGACAACTTATAGGTGTAGGTACAATAAGTGAAGTTCATGAGATAGGTGTAGGTATGATGCTCTCAATGGTGATATGTAGGTAACGAGTTCGATAAGGATAAGGATAAAGGATCTGCCATAAGATGGCTAAGATAAATCAATAGATTGTAGACAATATAATTTAGTATTTGATACTTGGCAATATCAATCTTGACTTACACTTATCTTACATGAATTGTACATCTCCAAACAATTCTTACTGGCCAATATTTCACATCTACATGTGGTTATGAGTGGGTTTGACGTCGTAGAGCTCAAGAGCATTGATTATAGATCCGCCAATTGAACCAGGGGAGTCATCGACGAGACTCAAGATTACCTATGTCGATCCGTTAATTAAGAAGGTAATGGCAGATTTTTTTTCGACCAGATTAATTCTTGAACCTCGAACGATGTTATTAATTGTAACGTAGAAGGATCTGTTGTGAGATGGATTAAGCTCGGCAAAGTACTAAAACACGAGTTTTTGGTCGCTTCTAGGTGGATTTTTATGATAATAAACGCCATATTGTCGCTCACTTCTACCGTCGTTTACATCACACTAGTCGGAGGAAAGTTTCGAGTATTGATTATCGAAATTCCAGTGTCACATATCATATCTTGCTATCACATTCAATAGCGTTCCTGACCGAACCATATTATACATGCCTTTTTTAAGGGTTCTCAAATCGATAGCGAAAAGAAATGGACCGTAACATTCTGAGATTCAGATGACGCAAATATACACCGATTTACCAGAACTAACCAGAATCTTCTCGCCCATTCCCGCTCCAAATGCTAATTTTTTTATGTGTAACATATTTGATGGTGCCTCCTTAGACAAATTGAAGCCTCTAACTTTATTAGAATTATTTCCATAAAATTGTATTCTCAAGATTTGAAAGTTATGGGCGATGCTGAGATGATAGCAAGATTTGTTGAGAGGCTTGTTAAACACTCGGTGCCTTTACACATAAAACGGCAAGGTTGAATCATCCAAATCTGATGTGTATAAAGTTTTCAGGATCCGTGCGATTTGTTTTTCTGCCGCAAGCAATGCTCATAAATCGAATTACTTGTCACTCTCAATAAAAACACAAACTGATTTATGAAATAAATATTCACAAAGGATAAATACAGCACAAAATTTGAGCAGTAGAAAAATGTGGGTGCCAGAAGAGGATGACAGTGACAATGCCTACGCATTTGCTTCCATTGGCCAATAAAACGTATGCAGTGTTGTACAATACCGAGTCTGTCTGAGAACCCAATAAAATGAATTTTACACTAATTAATGGATGCTCAAACTCGTCTCCCACTTTATCAGCTAGTCGTTCCATTTTCCGCTCTTGGTCAAGCATAATCATTGGATTCCCATCTGGTCCCGCATAATTATTGAAAGGCCTCTGTTCACCTCCTACGACTCCAACAATAACTTTATATATATATATATGAAATTAGAAATCTACTTTTTTACATAAAAGTAAAATGAATTTAGACCAAAAATGTCTCAATCACAAAAGTGGACAACAGTGAGAATAATGGGTCCCGTTAAGGTTGGTCTTTATCTTAAAAATAAAAATACAAATTAATGTTCGATTTGTTTATTGGAGATATTACATTTTGGTTCGGAATCAATTATTAGTATAAAATTATATTATTTTAGGGTATTTTGTTTGTTAATTATTAATTTATATTAAATTTTTATTGGTATAGTTTTTTACATATTGTGATTTTGTTTTATTTTAAATTTTAATTATTTACTCCACAATGACATGTTTTAATGTATAAAACTTCAAAAATATTACACAATAAAAATCTATGTAAATGTAGTGAAAAAAATTATGTATATAAATTTGATATTTGTTAAAATAGAAAGTTAAATATTTGAAACTAGAAAACAAAGGTTGATAGAGAAATTCATGATCTATGACTTACCCATGTACTTTTGGAGGATTTTGTATTTATACAATCAGGGTTAAATAATAGGTCGAACAAAACATAGAAATCATTTTTCAAACACATTAATTTAAAAAAAGGGTTAGAATCAAGACTTTGTCAATTGTCCTAGTCAGAATCGATCCTCTATTTATTCTTTCCCATTTTGGTTAATTTTATCCTTGTACAGTTAGTACTTGAATTTTCTAGGGTGGATGCATAATCTGAGTTAAGGCTCTGATTGTTCTTAGCTAATTTGATGTGAAACACTTATGTTTCGGATCTCTTTTAATCTTTGACCTAATCCTCAATAATGTTGCAAGAAAGATTATGCAAGTTAGTTGGCCCAAACAACCTTTTGAAAAGTTTAAACCACATACATCCTACATGCTTATAATTAAGGATCTATATAATTATATTACTTTGTGAGTGTTAAGAGATAAGACTTCATCTTTTCTCCCTAGATAATCAAATGTAACTACATTCTTTGTTATGACCTTATTTTGACACAAGATGGAAGAGGAGATAATTAAACCAATGTATACATTCCTTGATAAGACTTGATAAAATGTACTTGACAAACTCAAATTATTAAAGTTTAAGATGAGAGGATCAATCAATAATTGAACTAATACTTTGGTAACTTCATATACATACACACACACACACACACACACACACACACACACACACACACACACACACACACACACACACACACACACACACACACAGATATATATATATATATATATACACACACACACACACACACACACACACACACACAGATGTGTGTGTGTGTGTGCGGGTGCGCGTGCGCGCACGTGTGCGTGCATGTGCGCGCTTCTCAAGAACACGTCTACATATGGGCCAACCCTAGAGGATAGTGAAAGGAGATAATAAAAGTATAATAGAGCCAAAAATTAAGGGAATAACATGATGGGCTGACTAGAACCTAAACAAAGACACTAAAACAAAAATTTTGACATTCCAAGAGCATTTGGGGTTGTACAGGGAAACATAAATAGTCAATTTATAGGTTTTCATACATTACTGATTCAATATAATATATTATAATTAGAAAAAAATGAACAGGAAATCAAGTTACAAGCAAAACCTAAGTTAAGAGATGACAATATGGGTCCCAACACAAGGGGAAAGTGAACAAAAATAATGAAATGTATGTACATGGACTAAGTATGATAAAACATGAAAAATATGTAATGGAAAAGACAATTTGTATAAAAATGAGGTGTTTAAATGATGCCCCACTTATTTATGCATGTGCATAGAAGTAAAAAATAAAATGAAAGCACATAATACACTTCACTAAGGAATGGAATAATGACTTCTGAATTTTTATATTGGGTACACCCACATTCTAACATCAATAACTCAAATGCACCTAAAATAAAATTTGCATGCTAAAAAGTATTTATTTCTCAATATATATGTCTTAATATATTAAAAATAAATAGAAATTAAAAAATTGGCATAGGAATGAATACATTTAGTGCTATGTGAACCACGCTATCACACTTAATAATGTCTGGTATTAGCAACTAAAAATTGAAATATTTTACTAATGACTATAAATGACATTCATAAACCTCAAAGATATTAGAGAAAGTGCTAATAATTTTAATTGCCGTATTGATAAGTGAAATAAATGTTTTATTAAGTATTAGTTCATCATTATGTACTCCTTCAAAAAATCATGGCCCATGCAAATCCTAATGTGGGTGTAGAATATATAGATATATATACCCCCTGTTGAGGTGAGGGATGTGTGTCTTGTCCTACATATCACTCATATAAAAATTAAGAGTCATGTGCATAATGCATTATAATAATTTATTTTTGTTGAAATATGTGTAAGAACTTTGTACACACACACACACACGCACGCACGCACGCACGCGCACACACACACACACACACACACACACACACACACACACACACACACACACACACACACACACACACACACACACACACACACACACACACTAGTAATCGATGAATCATGATAGAATGAGGTGATTGCTAGTGATAGAAAGTAATAATCTCCACTGTAGGTGGTGGGAGATACAAACAATATGTCTATGCATTTATATAGAACAAATTTCTTCATGTAATGCCCAATAGGAATATGTAAAACCATGTGAGGATGAAATGGTGAGGGACAAGCAATATTCCCAAATATAGCCTAGTTATGGGGGCCAAAACTATGTCTCAATGTGGTAGGATATTGAAAACCCCATACATAGATGTAGTACCCTATGTGACTAGTTGTAAGTAGGAAGATGTATGTTTCTAATAAATAAGTAGTGTAAAATTAATATACACATGGGTGTAGAATGCTCTATTTGCATAATATATATGTGTTAATATCTATGAGAGGGTGTGAGTATGATGCCCCCAATGACAACATATATGTCTAGATATATTAAGCGAATCTCATGAGATAGGTGTATTTACGATGCCCCAAATGGGAATGTGTAGGTCATGGCATAGATAAGGATAGGGATAAAGGATATGTTCCAAGTTAGGTAATGTATACTAATAGATTTTATACACTAAAATCTATTATTTTGACACTTGGAAATGTCAATCTTGACCTATACAAGTATCTTACATAACTTGTTAAGATCTCCAAAAAAAATTAATCACCATTTTTGCACACCTACATGTTAGTTGTGAATTTGATCCATTCTAAGTTTATATCACTCACCTACATGAACACTAAATTTAGTGTTAAATCAATTACATATCCAATTCAGACATTTTAAGATTACCACACCTACATTCATGTCTTTTGGATAGTAGCACCACACTTAGATAATAACATTGGCGTAATTGCCTAGAGAATGAATTTACCACCCTTTACCTATTAATGGCTATTTTTCAAAGTTAAACCCTTCCTATACATCATTCCGCTCACCTATTGTGTTGGTGGTATAGGAAATTACCCAAATAGACCAATATAAATACAAATAAAAAACACACTTTGTTATAATCCAATTAGGGTACACTTAAAAATGGTGATTTTTAAAAATAACCCTCCTAAAGTTTATCTTAATTATTCCAAATTCTAAACTGAATTACTAATTAATGTTAGTTTGAACATGGTTATTTTCTATCTATTTTCACTATCAGGTGTGAACTCAGTTATCTCCTTAACTAGTTTCACTATTTGATTCTATTCACACCTTGTTTAGTTAAGTTTACTTAGGTTTTTTGAATATTTGTCTCACCTCATAGGATCATGACACTTGTCATAATCCTATGAATGATTGGTGAGAGGTATTTACTATAAATACTCTCTTTGTAAGATTATTTGAAACTAACTCATTTCCAATGCATGTATGTTGCAATGGTTATGTCTATTGAATTAATAAAATTTATTCCTCATCCTTTGATCTTATTTGTAAGTCAGAGTGCCTCCTTTAGAAACTCATATAATCTTAGCCTAATCCCTGATAGTGAATTTTTACATGCTATTAGCCTAACATATCTTGTGATATCAGAGTAGGCTAAGTACCTCGAGTAGCCTTTTAGGAGATATTTTCCAATACTAATTATGCTCTTCTCTTACATCTTTTGGATGACCTTGAGAATCAAAAAGATTTAGGAAAAATATTGGTTTGGGGAGGGTTCCTATTGAGTGTTTGTTGCAAGTCATTTTGGAGCTTGTCAATGTACATTAGAGCTCACCACCACAATCAGATCGTCCAAGAAAGATAGTAACACTCTCAATTTTGTTTTAGTTGAACATTGGAAGCTTTATCTACAGTCAGATTTTACAATAGTTTTGCATGAATTTGGAGAAGCATTGAGTGATCTAAAATAGTTTTTTCCCCTTCAAATTGTAGTTTTTTTTTCCAAAAAAAATCTCCTATAGATCTAGCTTCTTAAAAATACAGTCTTACCAGTCCATTGTAATTTTTTGTTGTTATTTTTATTACTAATAAAAATCACTTTAAATATAAATGTATGTCATATAGCCTGTGCCAGCTATATATATATATATATATATATATATATATATATATATATATATATATATATATATATATATATATATATATATATATATATATATATATATATATATATATAAAAACATATGTTGTATAGCCTGTGCCAGTTGAGCCAAAGGCTTGTGGCTAGCTTGTAGGCTGTAGGCCTGCACCCCAAGGCTAAGGGCCTATTTAGGGGGGATTTGGTCAACCACCTAGGCTATGACTTGTGGGTGGGGATCATCCCCAACAAAAAGGATGTAGGCCTTTGGGTGGGGCTTTGACCGAACACCAAGGCCAAAGCCTAGGGTGTGAGGCTCAGCTTCTACACATGATTTTGTCCCTAAAATATAAAAAGAAAACATTATTTTTTTTCAAGAAACTAGCACTTCTTTTTATGTTTTTTTCCAAAACAAACTTAAAATAAAAATGCCATTTTTTAGCAAATCTGGTATTTAAAAAAAAAACATGTATTTTCCATGACCATGTCAAATGGTGAAATTTGGGTTGTTGGTTAATTTGACTGAGTTTCTAGTTTTCTCACATGGAAAATTCCCACACATGGAAAATTCATTTATTTTTTGAAAATTTGGGTCAAATTTGGTTGCTTAGCTAGTTGAAGACAACTTGATATAAACTTATGTTAAATTTAGTGGATTGATAGAGTTGGTGGTAGTTTTGTTAACTTTTATGAGATTTTGGGTGACCCCCTCTCTATTGTACATGGTGATTTGATAGTTATACTTCATCGATGAATATCTTGAGTTTTGGACCTCTAATTGACAAGTAATTTCTTTTATGCACTCTTCATGGTGGAATAAATAGTTTCTACTTTTGATCAATGGTGCTTTAGTAATTGGTTCTTTATCACAAGCATTGCAATCATGTCATCCATTTTGGACCTTTTGGGACTCCATTTGGGCTCATCTAGAACCTATTTTTAGTGCAATTATTTTTTAAAGTGCATAGAATTTCATGTACTTCACAGTGGTGATCTCATATCATATCATTGTATTATAAAATTGTATCTACCACAACATCTCCTTTTTTGGAAATTGTATCACATTTTACTCCACACCACTTAGTTATTGTTTGCAAGTGGACTTTGTATCAACACTACTTATAAAATGTCAAAAACATTTTGGGTTGGGGGAGTTATTCATTTAGTGAATTTGGGGGTGGGAAGGGAGGTTTATGTTGGTGTATTATGCCCATCTCTTGTCTACATAATTGTGTGTTTGCATTTTTTACCATGGGCAACCCAACTTTTCCTCTATTAACTCTATATAAATCACATTTTTAAAGTGAATTATTGGGAAATGACTACATCAAATACATAATGGAAAATTTTCTAGAACCAATAGATGACAAGGATAAATATACATGACTAATTGTATAAATATTAAATTGGCCACATCTTTGATTTTTTATGCATTTTTTTCTCATGCCAAAAATAAAATTATAGTATGATTTTTTTTCAATTTTTTCTTGCACAAAAATAAAACTTCACATCGAGTTTTTTGACAATTTTTTTCATGCCAAAAATAAAATTACGCATATCACCATATCATTTGGTCACCCAGTGTGGCAAGTACTGATACCCTCTGTGGTACATCATTTTATTGATGAAGCTTGGTGGGTGAGGCCCAGTCTAACAAGTTGCCAAACTCCCTCATGGAAAAAGTCTTTTTTCTCATTAGTGTTATTGTTTTGTATGCATGTCTAGTTAACATTATGTTGACTTCATCCAAAATTTACTATTAGATCGAACCATCCTTCTTTAAATATATTTATGCAGAGTTTGTCTCCTTTTGTCCCCTTTTTTAATGCCTACATTCTTCA
This sequence comes from Torreya grandis, assembly GCA_037957365.1. Lineage (NCBI taxonomy): Eukaryota > Viridiplantae > Streptophyta > Pinopsida > Cupressales > Taxaceae > Torreya > Torreya grandis. The sequence continues at coordinate 3,146,045 of JARHVA010001135.1, forward strand.
ATGGACACATATCAAGGCCACTTTATTAGAGCCTAATGTTTTTTCATGACAAAAAAAATTACTCCTCCATTATAAATGGGTATCTTATTAGGCACTTGTATGAAGAAACCCATCTAATGACCATTTCATGTCTCATTAGAATATCTTTCAATTGTATTTTTCTTGGTTTTATATTAAATATCTCTATCACCTGTTAAAAGTCTCTAACAATTTTGTAACTATTTTGGCATGTACCAATATTCACATGATGATGTTCAAGTAGTGGATATGTCTAATCTTGCATATCTTGGTTTGTGTACTTTTTGGCATTCTTTTTGTTTCTGATTAAGTTTGTGGGGTAGTTTGTTCAACCATGTTATGGGTCCATTACACCTTGATGCCCTGATTTATAGCTTTGTGACCCTTGTTCATTTATCACCACTTTTACCATCTACATCAAGAGAGGTATCCATACTACCTTTTCCCAATTCAACATTGAGGGGGGTGTTCTGGAAATACTTCCTTGGTTTCATCTCACTACCCATTTCTTTGGCATTCACTATTTAATTTAATTAATCCACATATTCAACACTAGTTTTTACATCACTTGGCATTTTTATTGACTTGACATCCATGCATTATGGTAAGATAGATTGGCATTCATAAGGACACTTAGATTCAAAATTGCTTCAAGGAAAGTCACATGAACTTCTTCCTTTATCCTCTCATGGAGGGATTTTTCTCCTATGGGTTTTCTCCTTCTCTCCTTTACTTGAGGAGATTATTTTGTATGTGAGTACCTCATTAGGTCTTATTATTAGGAACTCTTTATTGTGTTTTGCATATTTGTATTCAAACTATTCTTAATTTGTACTTACGAGGGCGGGCAGGGGGGAAGCGGGGGGAGGTGGGGGATGTTGGTGTGAACAGGGTTATTTCCTATCTATTTCTACTGTCAGGTGTGAATAGGGTTATCTTCATGACCATTTTAACTATTTTATTCTTTTCACACCTTATTTATTTAAGTTTACTTAGGTTTTTTGAATATTTGTCTCACCTCATAGGATTGTGACACTTGTCATAATCATGTGAATGGTTGGTGAGAGGTATTCACTATAAATACACTCTTTATAAGTTTATTTAAAACTATCTCATTTCCAATACATGTGTGTTGTATATGGTTCTGTCTATTGATAGAATATAGTTTATTCCTCATCTTTTGATCTTTCGTATAAGTCAGAATGCTTCCTTTAGGAACTCATATAATCCTAGCCTTATTTCTGATAGTAAGTACTTACATGCTATTAGCCTAAAATATTTCAATTAAAAAGAGTAATAATTAATTATAGAAATATAATGCATCACATTTTATTATGTTTAATAACTCCTATCATTAATTCATATATTATATTTCAAATACACTTTCATATAGTATGTACACTAGTAGCAATTATTCATTTATTCAATAATGAAATGTAAACATTCATAAATCATATTTCAAAAGTAAAATATGAGATAACGGCTTAGATCTAGTTACATTGTTAAAAAGTACTCATAATTACATATTTTTAAGAAATACATCATGTGAATACATATTTTACAAAGTATAATATAATAATACAAATTGTATGATTGTATTTTTGAGCTATGGATCTCAAATACTAAACATTGTAATTTTAACCCAAAACTGCAATAACATCAAAGAGAGAGAAATATAGGAACAATCAATAATTATGGATGCATTCTTACTATCAACTTGATCCTAATGGCTTCCCTCCAAGATTTCCATGCTGATTTTCCAATGCTATTTGACTTAGTATTAAATTTATTGATAATGGATTCAAGATGAATGTAATGGCTTATTTGGATGCTAGAGTGGATGTAAGAGAAAGTGAGTGCTTAGGATATTTGGAGTATGGATGCATGAATGGCTTATGATCATTATAATTAGTCTATCCATGCTCTAGGCATGCCTATTTATAGGTTGAGGGAGGGGGTTTTAGATGATTTTTTAATTCATTTAGAATTCTCTAATTTACATCTAATCATGCACATTACGTCCCGAGTGTAACTCCATCACTAAAAGGTGGTTTAACTGCTCAAACCTTCCAATCCTAGTGAGAGTGGGTGAAGTAAATGTAGGGAGGTGAAACCCTAGGTCAAATATTCCCTAAAGAACTCATGGGAGGTAATGACATCCCCCTCGCAAGCCAAGTTTGCATGAAATTAAAAAAAACATAAAATAGAAAGACTTTAGGGTCATTTTCAAGATCACCTGAAACTATGATGAGTGATTTAGTTGACAATATTTCTAAGCCTTGGATTAGGATTGGTTATAATAAGGATGGTGATATTTATTTCAAAAGTTTCCTAAAGGGGACAGATGGAAGAGCATACACGCAACATGCTTCTTTTTGCCAATCAATTAATTAATCACCTATTACATATAAACTTAATAATTGAGTTAAATTTTACGCACCAAATAAGAGATTAGGTGATGTTATTTTTGGCCCTTGGCCTTAATTTCTAAAATGGTAAAATATTACACAAAAAAGGCCACATGAAGCAATAAAGACCGAAGTTCATTTTAAGCCCAAATTGAAGATTCAAGACTTAACCTAATTTCATGATTAAAACATCAAATTTTAAAATGTTACAAGAGTTATGATGTGTTTTAAGCACTAAATGAAATGTATCTAAGACTTAAACAAATCTTAGGTTCATTTTAAGCATTAATTTAAATGTGTGAAATCAAGTATGTTCATTTTAAACCCAAATGAAAGTGTGTTTAGTTAGTCAAATGCATTAAAACTAACTTCCAAACTACCCCCCTCAACCTAAAAAAACACAATTATAAGGGCCTAATTTGAAGAACTTAAGAGTTTGATAAAATGACATTAATAATTTTATCTCTCGAGTTGATAGTCGAGTTGGGTTGGATAGGTGAGTCGGGTTGATAGGTGAGTTGGGTTGGCAGGTGAGTTGGGTTGGATAGGTGAGTTAGGTTGACATATGAGCTAGGTTAGACAAGCAAGCTGGGTTAGACAAGTGAGTTAGGTTGATAGGCGAGTTGGGTTAACAGGTGAGTTGGGTTAGACAGGTGAGTTGGGTTAATAGGTGAGTTGGGATGAACCAGAGCCGAGTTGATGAAGCAGAGTTGAGTCAGGTTGAACCAGAGTTGAGTTGGGATAAACCAAAGATAAGTTGAGATGAACCAAAGCCAAGTTGGGATGAACCAGAGTTGAGTTAGGCTAAACTAGAGCTGAGTTGCGATGAATTAGAGCTAAGTTGGGATGAACCAGAGCTGAGTTAGGATGAACCAAAGTTGAGTTGGGATGAACCAAAGCTGAGTTGGGATGAACTAGATTTGGGTTGAATAAGATCCAATTTGGGCCATTCTCAAAATAAAATTATGGTTTATAAAAATGGACTTTTTTTCTCAAATTTTTGCTTTCTTTTCTTCCATACTTCAAGAGCCTACATGACAATAGTTAGTAGGTTGCTTGTAAAGGCTTTGTGAGAAAATTTGTGTGTTGTGGTCCCATCGGGTGTGCTAAAATGTAGATTAGGATTACAAAGCAAGTTAGTCAAACATTAGTCAATAAATCCAAGAGAAATGCATATAGAACTAACTAACAAAGCCTATCTATTCAAGGGGAATTTGTAAATGATAATGAAGAAACAAATGAAAGAAAGCATACTAGTTACCTTACCAAATAGATTCCATCATCCAAGAGTGGCTCAAAAATGTGTTCTCCCATGATAAAGCATCCTTGTCTTTATCAACAATGGTGAAAAACTCCTCCAATGTCTCAAGAATACTCCACAAAACTTAGGCTCATGATTTGGAATCATTAAACCTAGGCTTGCAAACAAAATCAATGGTCAAATGCAAAGGATTGTGGAGACAATTCAAAATAATAAATTTTCACAAATCAAGCCTAAAAATGATGTCCATGGCCTCTCTATTTATAGATTTTCAAGAATGGCTAGAATCAACCATGACCATCCATCTCAAGATTGAGATGTATGGTCATAGATTAATTGAAATATGTGATTAAAATCCATAATTATCCTCATCATGACTTTGGAAGAAGGAACATTAATGAGGCATGGGAGGTAATAAAGAGGCATGGGAAACCCATAATCTTGATATTTTATGCACTTATGGCTTGATGGATACCACCCTGCAGATGACATCACATGATGATACAGATAATAGAAATCAATTTCCAAAAAGAAATATTCAACAAATTTTATGGAAAAACCACTTAAGATCTTGATTTAGATTAATTATCCTTAAACAATGTTAATCAACATTTGTGTAATTATTTGGAAATTGTCCCCCAATTAATCAAATTGGTCATAAAGTCATATTATTGAGTCATAATTTGACTTGAGAAGAATTGGAAGGTATCATTAGATGTGTTAAAATTATATTCCCATTTAGGATGTTTCCAACAAAAATAACAAAGGTATGTGATGTGTACCAATGAATTAGAAGAAAATAATGATCTAGAGCATAAAAAAGCAAAATCATCATTTTGACTCGAAATGAATTGATCAAAGTTAGTTGGTCCATAAATTACATTGCCCCATTTAGGGATACTTTGACCTAAATTGTCATTTTTAAATGACAAGTTTGAACCATTTACGGTGTTTTATGGATTTTAACCTAAAATGTGCATTTGAGTGCAATTTGAGTAAGATTGAAAATTTCAACATAAATGGTGTTAAGAATTAGATGTATACAAATAAAAAGGACATGGGAACATGTCACTAAGTCTGATAAAGATAAAAAATACAAGGACGTGTTTAAATGTCCACATACACAGATCAAACATGCAACATCCTTCTTTTTGCAACATGGAAGAGCATACATGCAACATCCTTCTTTTTGCCAATCAATTAATTAATCACCTATTACATATAAACTTAATAATTGAGTTAAATTTTAAGCACCAAATAAGAGATTAGGTGATATTATTTTTGGCCCTTGGCCTTAATTGCTAAAATGGTAGAAGATTACACAAAAAAAGGCCACATGAAGCAATAAAGACCTAAGTTCATTTTAAGCCAAAATTGAAGATTCAAGACTTAACCTAATTTCATGATTAAAACATCAATTTTTAAAATGTTACAAGAGTTATGATGTGTTTTAAGCAGCAAATGAAATGTATCTAAGACTTAACCAAATCTTAGGTTCATTTAAAGCATTAATTTAAATGTGTGAAATCAAGTATGTTCATTTTAAACCCAAAAGAAAGTGTGTTTGGTTAGTCAAATGCATTAAAACCAACTTCCAAACTACCCCCTCAACCTTAAAAAACACAATTATAAGGACCTGATTTGAAGCACTTAAGAGTTTGATAAAATGACATTAATAATTTTAGCTCTCGAGTTGACAGTCAAGTTGGGTTGGATAGGCGAGTTGGGTTGGTAGGTGAGCTGGGTTGATAGGTGAGTTGGGTTGGATAGGTGAGTTGGGTTGACAGGTGAGCTAGGTTAGACAAGCAAGCTGGGTTAGACAAGTGAGTTGGGTTGATAGGCGAGTTGGGTTAACAGGTGAGTTGGGTTAGATAGGTGAGTTGGGTTGACAGGTGAGTTAGGATGAACCAAAGCCGGGTTGATGAACCAGAGTTGAGTCAGGCTAAACTAGAGATGAGTTGGGATAAACCAAAGATGAGTTGAGATGAACCAAAGCCAATTTGGGATGAACCAGAGCTGTGTTAGGCTAAACTAGAGCCGAGTTGGGATGAACTAGAGCTGAGTTGGGATGAACCAGAGCTGAGTTAGGTTAAACCAGAGTTGAGTTGGGATGAACCAAAGTTGAGTTGGGATGAACCAGAGCTAAGTTGGGTTGAATAAGATCCAATTTGGGCCATTCTCAAAATAAAATTGTGGTTTATAAAAATGGACTTTTTTGCTCAATTTTTTGCTTTCTTTGCTCCCATACTTCAAGAGCCTACATGACAATAGTTAATAGGTTGCTTGTAAAGGCTTTGTGATAAAATTTGTGTGTTGTGGTCCCATCGAGTGTGCTAAAATGTAGATTAGGATTAAAAATCAAGTTAGTCAAACATTAGTCAATAAATCCAAGAGAAATGCATAGAGAACTAACTAACAAAGCCTATCTATTTAAGGGGAATTTGTAAATGATAATGAAGAAACAAATGAAAGAAAGCATACTAGTTACCTTACCAAATAGATTCCATCATCCAAGAGTGGATCAAAAATTTGTTCTCCCCTGATCAAGCATCCTTGTCTTTATAAAAAATGGTGAAAAACTCCTCCAATGTCTCAAGAATACTCCACAAAACCTAGACTCGTGATTTGGAATCATTAAACTAGCCTATGAATGGAGCTTGAAAACAAAATCAATGGTCAAATGCAAAGTATTGTGGAGACAATTCAACATAATAACTTTTCACAAATCAAGCCTAAAAATGATGTCCATGGCCTCTCTGTTTATAGATTTTCAAGAATGGCTAGAATCAACCATGACCATCCATCTCAAGATTGAGATGTGTGGTCATAGATTAATTGAATTATGTGATTAAAATCCATAATTATCCTCATCATGACTTTGGAAGAAGGGACATTAGTGAGGCATGGGAAGTAATAAAGAGGCATGGGAGACCCATAATCTTGATATTTTATGCACTTATGGCTTGATGGATACCACCCTGTAGATGACATCACGTGATGATATAGATAATAGAAATAAATTTCCAAAAATAAATATTCAACAAATCTTATGGAAAAACCACTTAAGATCTTGATTTAGATTAATTATCCTTAAAAAATGTTAATCAACATTTGTGTAATTATTTGGAAATTGTCCCCCAATTAATCATAATGGTCAGAAAGTCATATTATTGAGTCATAATTTGACTTGAGAAGATTTGGAAGGTATAATTAGATGTGTTGAAATTGTATTCCCATTTAGGATGTTTCTAACAAAAATAACAAAGGTATGTGATGTGTACCAATGAATTAGAAGAAAAGAATGGTCTAGAGCATCAAAAAGCAAAATCATCATTTTGACTCGAAATGAATTGATCAAAGTTAGTTGGTCCATAAATTGCATTGCCCCATTTAGGGATAATTTGACCTAAATTGTCATTTTAAAATGACAAGTTTGTACCATTTAGGATGTTTTATGGATTTTAACCTAAAATGTGCATTTGAGTGCAATTTGAGTAAGACTGAAAATTTCAACATAAATGGTGTTAAGAATTAGATGTCTACAAATACAAAGGACATAGGCACATGTCACTAAGTCTTATAAAGATAAAAAATACAAGGACATGTTTAAATGTCCACATACACATAGATCAAACAAGGTTGTCTTAGATCCACATGGAAGGACATGTTAAAATGTCTACAAACATAATCAAGAAGGCACACACAAGGACATGGGCACATATCCAAATCATAAACACAATAAAATTAATTGGTATAGAGCCATAAAATAATGACATATTAAAATTCCCTCAAATAGATATATAATCAAAGAGACACAATCAAATTTAAACTAGGAAAGCTAGAAATGAAAGTATGCATGAAGATTAGATATAAATTTATATAAGAGCAAAGATGTACATAAGCTAAGTATATAACAGTAGTATTTGATAAAAACTTAGAGTAGTATGGGATGATCAGTATCAGGATTTAATAAATGTCAAATCTATTATATAGAGTATAAAAAGATGTAACCTAGCAAATCAAAATTTGTGTAATATGATGCCTCCAATGGGTGAATATATCAATGATGAATCTATGTATCTACCCAAAATGGGTGGATAGTAGCATATATGGATATATGTAGAGGACTTGAGTCTTATATTAATCTACAATCACTTGAAAAAGAATAAGTGATGCATGTATGTATGATAACTAACTAGACTAACATATATAACATATGTACTACCTGATGAATAGAATAAATGTAAACATAGAAATGTATACAATCTAAAATTTATATTTTTTTATCAATATTTGAATGTTTTCATATTTTTAGACATGTTATATTATTTTGTATTTTTTGGGCATAAGTTATATATAAGGAGAATGAAAATGAAACTTTATACAAAGAGAAATGTAAGAGAAAATATGTACAAGTAATGTTTAATTAACTAATATTATGTACAAATGGAAAGTAGTGCCTTTATATACCTAATATCACATCCATAGGAAGTGGATAGTAAAATGGAAGATCTAGTGGAAGATCATCCAATGTTAGATACTAAATTTTCCAAAAATTGAATCAATCATCATCATTATGATCATCATAACATGTTGTCAATAAAAGTATAATCTTGTCCTTGACAATAGTATAGATATTGTGCATTCAAATGACATGTTTTTATACTATGTAAGAAGAGTCATGTTTGATCTTAGGGTAGACCACATTAGACTTCAGGGTATATGTGTGAAACCTATGGTTCTCATTTATGGCATCATGTAGAATGCAAACCATGTGTCCCTCATAACTAAATTTCAAACATCTATATATCTGATCAACTTTGGCATCAATTACCTATAACCATGTATTGCCAAGTGTAACATGTATATATGTGCTTGTGCTCATGACAAAATGAAATGTGTTGACCAACTTAAGGCCACATGTAACTAGTAATGTGATATGTCCTAAAGATTCTTGATAATGTATAACATGATGTCTAGTGTGTTGTAAAACTTCCAAAGTACAAGTATTATGATCAAAATCCTTAGCGATACTAATTTTATGGATGTATTTATCATTGATAAAAGATACAGATAATCAATGGATCATTTCTCAAGTGTTTGTGTTGGTGAAGAGTCTATTGTGGTGCTTGTATTGGTGTAGGTGGAGGTTATGTAATCTAAATAGTGGCCTAATCCTTAAATGTATTTAATTTTTGTTGTAATATTGAGCATGTATCTATATCATGGCTAGTAATCCTAAGAAAATGGTAGAATAGTCTATCATCCTACTGTGATAATCTACTAATGGATTTGTGGTAAACTGTGGGTAATGCCATCAATCATATATCAAGTAATATTTGTAACATCTATTGTGGTCTATCCTATGTATTTCTTGCATGAATCTGAATAACTGGGTCAATGTCCATAGATGTAACCATATGTACTAAATGTATGAAGAGTTCACCTTTAACTACAAATGTGTGTATGGGTCTGTATCTATCAAAATGTGAACTAGTAGTGATGTCTATGAAAGTGAAGGCATAAGTGCCTAAGAATCATCTTTGCACTCTTTAGAGCCTAATAGTATCAAGCTCAATCCACATAAATAACCATCAATGTCAATGGGTGTTGTCTCATCCTCTTTAGTGTCCTAGGAATATATATCAAATTTTATGATATATACTTTCTCAGAGTTAAAAGTAATGGTAATTGTGTTGTGAGGATCTCATCATCTACCGTAGGTGGGATAAAGTGTGTGGGAGGAGTATCTATCTACATCATGGACAAAGATATCGATGTTATAGGAGGATCTGGAACTATTGCAATAATAGTGGTGCTAGATTCCCCAACCTCATATTTATGCATCTATTATAGTAGAATCATATGAGGTAGGGACTCTATGAAAATATGATATGTCCCATATGGAGATGTATTTGAGGAAGTAGGCTCAGTAACTCTATAATATCTGAATGGTTATTTATCATCTAGACAAGTGTATAAATATATGTCATGTAAAAAATTAACACATCTATGTAAGGTATATGGTCCACCCTCTATGGCATGTATCCAATGTCTCCCAAGTAATAATTTGTAGTGTAAATTATTAGGCATCACCTGAAAATCTATAGATAGGGTTTTTTTTTCCCAACTATGATATCTAATGTAATAATACCAAATTCTTGTTGGGGAATGTCATCAAAACCTCTAATGTTCTTATATATCTTTTGAATAGATGATATATTAACGCCTATAGTCTGTATAAATGTGAGATTGCATAAGTTAAGTCATGAACCATTGCCAATTAGAACTTATTTAATAATTGTGGTTTTGATTTGTGCATGAATGAAGAGTGGTAGATTCTGATCAATAACTAACTATGAGGGAAAATCCTCATTGGAAAAAGATATAACATCCTTAATGTCATTAATAGTATTCATGAAAGATGCAAAATAAGTTGGATATTTGCCATGAGGCAAATATTTATGATTGAGATATGAAAAATAATATCTCTGAAAATAGTTGCCTTTTAAAGAAATTGTAATATAAAAATATTAGATGGTGTATTTTTCAACTAATTCATAATATCATATTCTCTATGTTGATCTTTAGTGCCCATTTTATTATGTTGGGGATGAGGAGGGAGTGTGGGGTTACACTATTCTTGTATAGGCTGAGGAGGCACCTAATTCCATCTAGTGAGAGATCGAACCATAGGGTCTACTATTTTTCCAAGGTGAGTAGTAGAGGTGGGATATGAGTGAATATATTCAATAGGTTTAGGTGGAGGATGAATAAAAGGAGGCATCTAAGCTCTCTATTATCAAGTAGTAACTATAAATAAATCAAAACTGTCCATGAAACAATGCTCTCCATAGAAGGGGGCTCAAGATGAGGTGGACGAACGTGTGGCATAAGCTAAGTTTTAACATGATCCATGAGAGGAGTGACATACATGTGCATCAATCTACAAATGGTGGGTAGTAGGCATGCACAATAAACCATAATACTTTATACCAAAAAGTAGAAAATGGCATTCTTCATGACAATCATGATGAAAGGATGCAAACTAAAAACTAAAAAAATTATAGAAATAAAAAGGGAGACCCTAATGGTAAACTAGGGTTTTAATCAATATGTTTGAAGTATGTAAGTTTTACCAAATGGCTTAACTCTTAAGGGATTTATGGAATGTAAAACCTTAGGTTGTTAAAGGGATGGAATAGTAAATCAAGGAATAAATATGAAATAAATACAACCACTGATTTTTACAACAATTAAACTAATCTAATTATTCTAAAAAAATTAATGAACTACACAAATATGTACTTAGCTAAAAAATATTTGAGACAAGTGCATTGGATACTAGAAACTAGTATAGAGGCTGATCAGAGTGTCAAAAATTAGAATCTAAAGTCAAAACTCCTCCTGGTTAGTAGCAGAATCCTCTAGATAGTATCTCTTGCATGAAAGGACTAGGAGCTTCTAGATATGCGTTCACCTGAATCTAAGATCCTTGTGTCTGTGAGGACGAACCTTGATTTACTACCTGTGACCTATTTTTAACTGATTTTGAAGCAAAAACCTAGATCTGAATGTTGTTAGGGTATTTGAGGAGCACAAGTAGTAAAAGTATAATTTTAGCTAGATAAATTGGACATGACCTCAACACCCCACTATGTTGAGAGTTGCCTATATACCAATACCTAGAGAGGGGATCAACTCCAATGTAATTCTCTTGATTAAGTGTTTGGTGCAAGTACAAGTGAATGCTAATATAAGTGTCAACTTGAGTGTTTTGAGTGTGCTTGAGATTGTAAATTTGAGTAATAAGATCTTATGAATGTTGTAGATGGATATATGCAGAAGTCAGGTAGAATAGGGATTAATGATCTTGATTTTAACAACTATTTCTAAGTTTCTTCATGAGTATTTACATCTAATTTCCAACTAGTGAGTAAAGGGATAAACTTTATTTATATATACTAATTTAGTGCTTTTTAAGATATGGAATAGGTCTAAGCTAACCATACAGTGTCTTGAGTAGCGAAAATATGTCTATTAGATGGGGTAAAAGACCTCAGGGAAAGTATCATTGTCCCTTGGTCACTAGAGTGGTGCACTACTATCTAAAGGGCCATGTTAGTCTCCAAGTGGCAAAATATGGTGCACTAGGTACATAGATGCATAGGAGATAGTCTAGGACTTATCTTGGTACATATAGGGATAGGTTAGACCCACATAATATCTAGATAAAGATTGAAATAGGCCCTAAAATAGGTTTGGTGCTAACCTAGGGATAGCGTGGTCTCAAGTGACACTCACTGCACTCAAGCAACATTTTATATTACTATAATTACAATCAATATCTAGTTTGATTTTTTATATCTATAGTTTAGATTACCATGAAGCTATACAAAGGTTTTTCTACATCAAGAGAGCAAAAAGATTACAACTCAAAACTAATAGTTCAAATAGGGCTAAGATGAGGAATTAAGACTTATGGGCTTGGACCACATCATTCGTTACCAAATTTTAATCTAGGGATATTTTAATTGTGATCCATGTGGCCCTTCATGGTCACTCCCTTACCCAATGGATCTCTCTATAAACAAAACATCTACCTTGCAAGGTTGCAAAAATAGTGGAGGATTATGTGGATTTTTATATCCTGTTAACACCCATATTTCTGATGATCAGATTATAGTTTGTGTATGGCCCCATCTCCAATGATGTTGCCCCTATACTTGGCCCTTACCTTGATTGTGTTGAGAACCTCATGGGGGGAACTATCATTGGGCCTGGTGCAATTATTTTTTTCATTGAGGGATTATATGCACTACGTGAGATTATTTTAAGCCTCTGCTAAGAGATGGATACATAACATAATCCCTGTGTCCATCTCTCATTGGGGATAACATTTCCTAGAAAATAGTGATGATAAATTATAGCATTTGTATAATTAATGGTCCTATATCTATCGGGACCTGCTATGGACCTAATTTCAGAAGTCCTAGCTAAATCTTAACATGGTCTCACTATATATTATCTATGTTGGATGGTCCCCCACTACTAGACTAGGTGGAGGATCGTGTCCATTATCCATAAAATCTAGTTTACATGCTATCACACACTATCTTGTAGGTATGAAGGAAGAGGTTAGAACAAGATTAACCTAATACAAAATTAAATACATCCATATCAAATTTTAATATTATTTAATTATTTAATTATTTTTAAATTATTTATTATTATTATTTTAACTATTTTAAAACATTATTCAGGGATCATAATTCTTGGTTGCACTTTTAAGTGAATATCGAGTTGATTTCGACCCTACAATGACAAATGATCAATACTTAAAACTTGACATTAGAATTAATGGGAGACCATTTGACATCCAAGATCTCTAGCTTTTTAAAATAGTCTAATCAAGACTTATAATAGTATTTACATACTATATAAATAATTATTTGAATCTATTTTTGGAGGTTTTCCAACATCATCTAAAATATTTATTACTTTAAGTTCAAATTTAAATTTATGAATATACTTTATAAAAAACAATGATCACTTAAATTAATTTAAATGAAATATAAAGAGATAATGTTCATTTCTTCATATGAATTAATAATAATTAAATTGAAAAAGATTAAAATTTTCTATTAAAATAAAAATAATGTATAAAACATTTTGTAAATAGAATAAAATAACTTAAAAGAAAAAAAAATAAAGATAAAATCCACCTCATATTATATCTTAGACTTTACATGAAGAAAAACTTAACCGTCTATTCTATTGTAAACCTCACTTCTCCTCCCCACCCAAAAAAAATAAAAATAAAAAAAATAATTTATAAAACTTATAAAAGAGCTCCCTTGACTTCATTTGCTTATTTTCATTCCAGATTTAGAGTTCCATTTCTTAGAAGATAAAAGGAGAAGAAAGAGGGAAAACCCATGACCCCTGCCTTTCATACATATTTTTTATTTTTAACCCATTTTTAAGTTTCTTTATTCTTTGTATCAAAGATTTTAGTTTTAAAAAAAAACTCATATTTGTAATCCATTTAATTTATTCGATCGATTCTGCCTGTTGTGGGTTGTGCTTTTTTATTGTTATTAAAAATGATTTTATTTTAGTAATGGTGATCAGGGAGTAACATCTCAGTCATAGTTATTAAAAAAAGGGGTAGTTAGATAGCCAACTCTTCATCCAATTATATACTTACAATTTATGGTTGGGATGTAACTCATATTTTTTAAAATAGAGACGAATGATGGTGCTACTCCATGTATCCCCTCCATCCGATCCGTATGCCTTAGTGCTGACATGTTTGTTTCTAATTAGGGCACCGTTCCTAAATGCTTAGCCATGTGGGGTGTGGTTCCTAAGGTCCTTGCAGCCCCTAGATTGCCCAAGGGTATGTATTTTATTTAAACTTTAATATAATTCTATGTAATGTAATATTTGGACTTCACACCAAGGAATTATTAGTTATTTTTCATATTATTCTCATATATGTTATTGTAGTTTAATTATTTTTTTATTGGTTTTTGATAGTTATGTATGTTGTTTTTTAATTTTTTTCAAGTAATTATTATTGACTCTTTGTTAAATTTCATCTTTATCGAATTTTTTTACTTCAATATAATTGTACTTGTAAAATGTGACTTTTTCCACTTTTTTATATGATTAATATTATACTATTACTTGTTTATATTAATATAGATACACTTTTCAATAATACAAAAATATTAACAATAATTTTATGTAAAAATTTATGTAAACATATATTTATATTCTTATTATATTATTTGGAGTACTCAAACATTTTTATTTCTATAATGTTAATGTCCCTCCAAAAAAAATTCTATAACATATAAGTCTACAATGATAGAAGATATCTCACAATATTGTTATGTTTTTTTTAAATCCTTTTTAACATGCAGATGGGAGAAGTATCTAATTTTTATAAATTTGTGCTATCCTAAAAGCTAACAGCAGTGGTTTGATATATTTTCATTCCCTTCAATAATATTTTATCTTAGTTTTATTAATAATATAGTTGTATTTACATCCTCTTTTTGATGTTTGGATGTGTACAAAAGATATGGTAAAAGATATATCTACATGATGAACAATTTTATCTCCCCTTTAATTTAAATCTTAGTTTTCAATACTTCATTACAATTTTAATGCATTTATGTTCCCCACGTGAATTTTACATGGGTTAAAACAATGGGTAAGAATTTATAAATATTAATTATATCATCAATTATGTGTTAACAAGATTTCTACGATAATAAAATCAATCATCTTTCACACGATTCAAACCAACACCGATACCTGGTTGAATGAGAATCAAGGGAAGTTAGGTAGTTTAAACAAGCTATGGTTTTTGACTGAGGAGTTTACTGTTGGCTGTGGTATAAATAAGATTCTAATGCTGACTTTGACTGACTAGTACACATTACCTTACAATTCAAGGAAATCATATAATCATATAATACCACCAGATATGATTTAAGTTTTAAAGTACACCGAAATTCATACTTGAATAGGCTTATGTATTTGTCACTTGTTTTTTTAATGACCAAAACTATTGATTAATATTAATTTCTGAGGATTTTATTAGTTTACATCAGTTATTTTGATTCCTCTCATGGTATGTAATCTGAAAATTAAATGGCAATGATCTATTCAGCACTTCCTTCATATACAAATGTAGCCGCAAGACCTTCCACTTAGGCCACATTTTGCTAATTACTTTTGTTATGCTTTTGGTTTGCGAATAAGGCATATGACAATTTTTTTGTGCTCACAATTATTAGTACCTCCCCGTAGGTACTATTGTTTTTGCTATCGCGGATTAATTGACATCAGAAAACGTGTCCGGCCAATAGCATTTTGTCCTCCATGAATATTATAACAATTTGCTAATGTTTTAACCGAAGTTATGAATAATTTATTACTTTTGCTCATTAACACTAAACCGTGAATAATGT
Organism: Torreya grandis; assembly: GCA_037957365.1. Classification (NCBI taxonomy): domain Eukaryota; kingdom Viridiplantae; phylum Streptophyta; class Pinopsida; order Cupressales; family Taxaceae; genus Torreya; species Torreya grandis. Next base: position 3,161,719 of record JARHVA010001135.1, read on the forward strand.
TTATAAACTGAATCAATAGGAAGTTTGTTTGCATATTACATTACGTGAGCTGTAAGGAACCTGCAGAGGGGATAATGGCAATGACTGGGCATTATAAACGATGTCAATCGGCTAAGCGGATGTGGTCTAAATGTCTAGTGTTTTGCTGATGATCTTTTGTTACTCAATGCCAAACGTTGACAGGGGCAGCATCTGAATATGCTCTAATTTAATGTCTTCTGCTGCTGTGTAATCTGTCTCTGTCTCTGTATCTATCTCCGTCTCTATCTCTGCTGCAACAAGAATGTTTGCGAGCCATAGCAGAAAACACCAAAAAGACGAAAATCAAAAGAAGAAGCGTGTGACAGACAAAAGCGAGGTGTAAGAGAGCCACTGCGCTTGTCTGGTCTTGATGCAAATCACAGTGGAAAGAAAGGAGATGACAACCCTTGGGCACTGTTAACAGAGTGAGGGCAGTGTGAAGGAGCCATGTGCCCTGCAATATGAGCCTGCCTGCCAAGCCCACGTTTGCCAAAAAAAGCTAGGATGGCAGGCAAGTATGGCACATCATGCAGCACAAAAGATGCTCACCCGACCAAAAGCATCATAGAATTTGGCTTCGACACTGTCACCGCCATCGCCATCCACCCTCACCACCATCCATTCCACGACAAATGCAATGCCTGTAAAAAAGAAGCAAATTTCTCTCCCCCTGCTAAAATAGAGTGCCACAGCAACAACCCAAAACCCCAACAGAATCACAACTGCATCTAAAATTACAAATGAAATGCCTTGCGTAAACACATGCCAAATTGCAGCGACAAGAAGTGAGAGCAAAAGGAGGTAAAGGTCCCAGTTATGTCCCAGATAATGCCAGGGCTTGGATGTGTAGTGGCATGGGGATTTTACATAGCTGCAAAATGAACACACCAGGTGCCAAATTCCAGTGCTGGTTAAAATGAAAGAGGCTGCAATGTGGGCAACTAATGATCCCAATCAGGAAGTGGTACCTAGATATGGTCAATTTGATTGTTATAATAGCAAGTTGCAACAGTGAATTACCCATTCATTTATTTGTGAGACAAATCCCGTACCCGTTTATCTTTTAACTGATTGCAGTGAACATTTTTATCAATTGTAAGTAGCGGGGGTGGATTAGATCGCAGAAAAATTTGCTTATACAGCAGTTTTGGGTGTAATGATCCTGACGGTGGTGGTTTCTGCAGTGTATGGTGCGGAGGAGGAATTGGCACCCACTCTGTCAATGTTTACAGGCACTGCTTCGATGGCGATGGTGCCATTGTAGTTGTTGCTCTCATCATGTTCCTCACTATTTTTTGTCCTGCATTTTCCACTGAAGCGTTCGACATAGAAAACGATTGGTACTTAGCTTCTCATTTTTCTATTGTGATTGCGGCTATATACTTAATCTCACAGGGAGATACTATAGCGGCATCATGGCACTTATTTCCTATAATATCAACTTAAACTAGAATGTCAATTTAATATTTGTTGTTGGCTATCTCTTTTTTAAAACTGTCAAATACATTACCCCACCATATTTACAATAATTTATATAATGGAAATTTTTGGGGATATAATATCTTAGAAATAAATCATCTTTTTAAAAAATTAGAGTCGTGATTACTTGATCATCTATACTGAGTCGTCACAAAATAAGAGTTGGAAATTGATGGTTGACCCATACGCAGTCCTTAAATGATTGTAGCTTTAAAAATAACGGAGCTTATTTTTTTAAATTATCATAAATTATAGTACATTGCTTTAATCCCCCAAAAGTAAGCATAATCATTAAAAAAAATACCTTGTACAAACACAAGTTGTTACTATTGAATATAATAATGCAAAATTCTCAATGTTACAATTAGGCTCTGATACCATACACATATTCCACTGACCATAACACAACCCAAAAAAAAATGGTTAAACTATTAAAAAACATATTTATTAAATAAATTTAGAATAAATTCAATAATCTTTAATTTATTTTAATACATTTGAAAACATTTTAACACTTAAATATATATACACATAATTGTGAAGCACTACAACATCTACAATATGTAGTAGTAGAACTAGTACATTAATTATGTAGTTGAATAAAAAATATTTTAGAACATAAGCAATAATACGGTGAAAGAACATTCCTTATTTACATTCGACATCATAAAACATTCATACTAATATTAATAATTACAACACTAAAAGCACATTCATTTATTACAAAAAAATATTTACAATAACTAGAGTGAAAGGATTGCCAAATTTTTTAAATGTTATTTTTAAAGGACAATGGTCCCCCTCTAACTATTTTCAATAGGGTTCCCTTTACCTTGAACCATTGACCATTTGAAACTCTCATGTAACTGTATGGCAATAAAGGGGAGCACTCACCTCTTAACTATGTCATGCCATTAGACATCCATGGCCTTCATCAACCCCTAAGCCCGAGATTTTTTCCAAAATATTCAATATTCAAATATGGTTACACATAAGGTAGGACATATATAAATATTTTAAGGCTTAAATACGATTGAACAACAATAGCCAACACAAACCTACGGAAAGCTAATTAAAATGGTAACTAGAGGGGGAAATATATTCTACACATCACTTTCAGCAACTAAGAATTGAAATAAATTGAACTTGTAGATTACCATTTAAATAATTTACCATGTTTATGGTCTTCAATTTCATTAAGCCCTTTCCCTTTTTACCGCTAAGTACAATCTTTATTTTAAGATCACTCATATACTAATCTTCAATCTAAAGTAGTAATTAGTAAAACCCCTACCTAGAATTGTATAGGAATCCATCGTATTTAAATTGGTCCTTTTGTCTCTTCAATCCTCTATTTTTACACAACTCCTAACTATTGTAGCTAAAAATGATTAAGTTGCTACAGAGAAACTGCCTACAAAAGGGGAGAAGGATTTTGTCATTAATAGCAAATGATGGATGGACATGTTTCAAATCCATGCCATGTAGCTCCACTCCTCCAAGCATTCTAGAAGGCCTCAACCTTGGTCTAATGGTTTCTTAAAATGTCACAAAACTTACACACTCCCAAGGCACCAAATTTTAGATAATGAAATATTAGGAGGACAACTTTGAAGTTGGGAAATTTTGGGTCTCAAGGCAAATTCTAATTAATCATGTCTTGGAATGAGTCCAAGATCATACATAGGAAAAAGGGGCTGTTTGACTCAAATTATCATATCTTCCAGGTACATTATCTTCTAGGTACTAAGTTTTGAAGATATAATGTTCTAAATGTTTAATATTAACAACATGCACACAAAGTCTAGGTGTAAATGTTAAGGTTCTGATACATGGCCCCTATGTCACATCTAGGTTAGGAGTGGTTAATAGGTCCTTGGTCCATCTCTTTTCCCCATTTTTTTCTTCACACCTATCACCTACACACTCAATTAAAATATCAAAATGCTCAAACACAATAAATTAGTATCTCAATAATACAAATTTATCCATATCAATTTATAACCCAATAGTTCCATGGAATCCACCATGGCATATATCTTAATGTTGATCCTTGGTTGTGCATATATTCTCAATCATAGATTATGAAATGTTAGATAGTTATACCCACCCTTGGTTATTCTATAAGTCAATTGTTACATGATGGGTTAGAAATAACATCTCTAAAAAAATATAGTACCATGTAACTTCATTCATGGTTATAGAACCAATATCTAGGAAAATGTATATAAAAACATGATAACCATAGAATAATAATGAACTAATAGTATAAAATAACTAATTATGCTATTCTAAGTGTCTGAGAATATCCATAGCCAATCCATATGGTGAAACTAAGATAAATTATATCAATCATGTCCACAATCCTTTGTAATGATCAAATCGACCACATCATGAGGTGTTAGAAATAACATGTCTATACAATATATTACCACATAGATTTATTCATGGTTAGAGAACTTATATATATAAGTTCTCTAACCATGAATATATATATATATATATATATATATATATATATATATATATATATATATATATATATATATATATATATATATATATATATATATAATATTATAAAATAACTAAGCATGTTATACCAACTATCTGAACATCTCCATAGCTAACCCATACATGGAAACTAAGATAAAAGATATCAATCATGTAAATAATCCTCTAAAAGATAGTGAAATATTCATTAATGAGTCATATGAAGGGTGTTTACCCAAATAAATGGAGAAATAATAGAAAACTACATTGCTAATATTTTATTTCACACAAAATATATTAATGTATGATTTTGAGATGGTTTTTACAAAGTGAGGTGAAGATTTAAAAAGCTTCATGGGGGGTTATGGGGAGAAAACTAATTTTCCCATGTAACTGACAATTATTTAAATAGAATAACTATTAAACCAAAATATTAAATTAAAAGTCATTTGGATCATAAACCCAACAAACTGCCCCTTGATCCAAAGGGGTATAGATGATGAAGATCTAGATCTATCACTATGAAGTCATCAATGAGTATCTCTGCTACATCTACAAGCTAGCACATTGTACATCGTAATACTAATCAAACTATTACTGATGAACATGATCATGGCCTACTCATCCCCTTTGACCATCATACAATACTGTAGTAGAATCCAATCAAAGCTTATCCAACTACATCAATCCACATAAGGTCCCACATAAGAACCCATCCAAGTGATCCTCTAGTAGTCTATATGGCACATCTTTTAGATGCCCAACAATCACCAACATCACATGCATGCCTTTGCACAACACTCAAAATGCTATCAAATCTAATGCTGACTCATATAACCACTGATGACTGATCAAAGACCACTATGCAATATCTTCCTCCTGTTAGGTAAGAGGTGAGAAGATGTGCAACATAAAAATAAATTCAAACTACTCTATCTTTTCCTCAACAATCATATCAACACACTGAAAGAAAATTAAAATTGAAAGCAAAGACACAAGATAAAAAATGCTATTCCATTAGTGAACCCATACTTTGAATGACTAAAAAATGGAGAAGGGAAATTATACTCCAACCTCCATGGATCCTCTAACCTCCAGTTAGATCTATTTAGCTTGTAAGATCCTTAGGGGCCTGTAAATGCAAAAATATAACACCACTGTCATTGATAACACAAGTGGTGGAACACATTATTATGATCTTTTTTGATGTATAAAACACATTTTTACTATTTGAGAAAAAATTGGGCTATCATATTCCATAAAAAATGGACCCAATTTCATTACAATGCATAATTTATTCAAAATATGTAAAAAAAAACATATTTACACATGCCAGAATCAAAAATTGATTGAATTGATGCTCTTAGAAATCCATTTACATGAAAAAAAAGTGGTCATATGAAGAAATTGGCCATTTTATGCATAAGATATGACAATTTGAAATTTTGCTCCTCTATTAGGTTAGGCAGACCACCCCTCAATTCTAATTCAGAAAATTTGACTAGTTTACAGGAATTCAAATATCATAGTAAGACATGATGGATACCTCTTTGTTTATACTCATTGAAAATCTATTTGATTCTAGTTTTCAAAAAGGTAACTTTGGAAAAATAATATGATAGTGTGTTCAAGATATGGTAAAAACGGTCATGGTAGGTGCAAATTTTCATAGTTTTCACAATTAATTCAAATAGCCCCTTTGCAAAAAAAGATTTTATTGGCACTTTTGAGGGTTGAACCCTTGATATTTTGTATGCAAGTGACCCAAAAAACTTTATAACCACCTTGCCTTCAATAAACTTGAACACATAAAGGCAAAATATTTAATATAGATTTGACTTTCTAGATGAAAAAAAAATAGTTAGGTTAAAAAATTTCACCGAATATTACTCTAATGTAAAATATTTCATCCAAAAAATTGTTGTATTATGGAGCCCACCAATTTTAGGTTTGAAAAGAATTTGATATAGCACCCCCTTTTTTAACTGGAAAACCAATTATTTTAGGTCATCCTTTTGTGCATACAAAAAAAATAACTCATTGGAAAACTAATTGTTTTAGGTCATACTGGTTTGTATTACACCATTTTATTTTGACTTCTATGCCATAATTGATGATAATTAAATTTACATAGGGATCTCTACAAATTAGTAAATTTCTCAAGTAGAAAAGTATTCCATACCAGTTTGGCATGATGTAAAAAAAAACTAGGTTTTGGAAAAAAATGCACTGCAAACACGCTAATGGTATCCTCTTTTCTTGTAAAATATTTCCACTATTGCAAGGGTCATATAGGTATTAATATTTGACTTGGATAAAATCAACAATAAATTGAAGCGTATATAGGCAACAAGATCAGATGTTTTGGGCACTAATAAGTAAATATTTCCAATGTAATATTATTACTCCAAATTTATAGAAATAGGCATACCATTTTTTAGTTATTCAATATTTATGTACTTTCCCCTTTCAAGATGTGACATAGCTTTCTCCTTATACGTGGCTTTGATACCATTGTTTACTTGGATTATATCAAGAACAGTGAAGAAATTACATTGCTAAACTTATATTTCATGCAAAATATATTAATGTATTATTTCAAAATGGTTTTTACAAAGTGAGGTGAAGCTTTAAAAAGCTTCATGGGTGATTATGGGGATAAAACCAATTTTATCATGTAACCAAAAATTATTTAAATAAAATAACTATTAAACCAAAACATTAAACTAAAAGTCATTTAAATCATAAACACAACAAAGAGAACAAGGAATATCTCTAGGGTTGTTGTATAAGAATAAGAACACTCATCTGACAAGTAGGATATCCATCTACTTAGTATAAAATTATATATATTAGGTGAATGCATGAAACAAAACTCATAGTAGGCTACCCATCCGCTAGAGGAAAATGTTTGGTTTACTTGTGATAAAATGATAAAGGACATAAATTGATCTGATCATGTTTATAACCAACTCATATAGAGAAACTAAGATAAAGGATATCAATTGTGTTGTTAAGACCCTTATTCCTAACCTTCTATTTATAGTTTGTTTATTTAATAAAAGGTTATGGATACATATGCTTTGTAAGACATCCCTTAAGCTCATTATAATAGATATAATAGTAGAATGTAATAGTGTAATAGTAGATTAATCCCACATTCATGGGGAGTAGTAGTAGCTAGTGATAGATTACAATAAATAGGAGCTTAGTCTAGTACGAAGGCATATACGAATTGTATTTAATTGAGCTTGCTCAAAGGAGGTTGCCCCATCGAGGAGGCCAACGATTCTAGAATTTTGATATTGTAATTCTATTCTAGTTGTTTTAGTTAATATATTGCCAATATTTATAGTTTGTTTCATATATTTGTAATTATTTTCTAACTTGTTCAGGGAGGATCCTTTTAACTGGTACCAGAGCACTTTTCAGGGCCAAAATGTTTTTTTATATGACCCACTGTATGCTCTCACCTTGCCTTAATAGGACCCTAGTGATCAAAAAGTGGTAATAAAATAGATAGTGGTAACTATAGAAGGGATTTTCTAGAGCAACACCATTTACATATATCTTTGTTTCCCACATCTCTATTACAAGTTTGAATAAGGGTAAATACCTATCCGTATAACTATGGAAAGTACATGGGATAAGACCTAAACTCATTGTGAGGAGTACCATAGGAACCCAAAAGTAGTTGGCCAATTGAGAGGACCTGTCATCAAAATGAGCAATGACCCCATCCTGATTGACCAGTTTTCACCCGTGAGGAAAACTAAGAGCTGTCATTTAGGGGTAAATCCATGGAAATATTTTTTTTTGGGAGAGCAGTACTCATTCAGATAACATTGGTGGCCAAAGAGATTCATTATAACACTTAGACATTTGAACAAAATAAAGGCCCATATCCACCTTATTAATTTCCTTGAGGTCTCATACCCAATTCCACCATTAGCGACAAATTATATTTTTTTGTTTTTTGAGTTTTTCCATAACTTCTTCAATTTTTATCCTCTTTCTTTGAAAATTTTCCACAGTGTTCCACTCACTTTTCTACTCCTTTGTCTCTCTTTGAAAAATTTTCCATTACGGTTCCAAAATTGCCCCTACCTTCGTTAATCATACCCCAAACATGTGAAAAAAACTAATAAAAGTACATTTACTCCTTCCATTTTCATCCAAATTAAAAATTTCCCTTATTGATCATGTCTTAAATTGTTTTTTCTAATCCATTGCAAAAAAAAACTTTTTATGGTTTTGAGTCGTGCCGATACCATGGCAAATGACATTGTTGAGCTTTAGTCTAAAATTGATGCTCTTCATAAGGACCTCCACAAACAAATTTCTAGAATCCATGCTTAAAATTATGCACTCCAAAATCATGGGGATCATCACTCTAATGGTAGTTATTTTTAGGCACCATTATGTGGTCCTAAACTACCTTTTCCCAAATTTGATGGCATTGACCCCATTAGTTGGATTTACCATGACGAATACTATTTTAGCTTGCATCCCATAGAGGAATGAGTCTCTATTGCTTCTTTTCACCTAGAAAAATATGTTGTTTAATGGTACCAATGGTACCACAAGACACAACTAAACCTGAATGAACCAAGTTCACCCAACCCTTGCTTACCCATTTTGGGCCTAATGTTTATAATGACTTCATAGGAACATTGAATAAACTGCATCAAATTGGCACCATGTAGGAGTATCAAATAGAGTTTAAGAAACTTTCCAATCACATGGAAGGTTTCTCTAATGATTTTTTTCAAAGCTAATTCATTAGTGTCCTCAAGGATGGGCTTTGATCTAAGGTTAAAATGTTTCAACCTCACACCATGATGGAAGCATTAGGTCTTGCTAAGCTCACCAATGACAAGATCACCTCCTAGTGTTGAAATTATAATTAGGCACCATCCAAGCCCTCATTCTAGTGGCCCCACACCAAAATAACCCCCATCAAATGTCTCACATAAGCATAATTATGCATACATCGAGAAAAAGGGTTTTGTTATAATTATGATGACAAATGGGCTCTCAAACACAAATGCATAGATAAAAAATTATACCTCCTAGATATTGATTTTCCATTAGATACTGAAGATTCTAAGGATACCATCGAGGACCTAACATGAGAATATGATGATTTTGGGCACTCAGATTCCCCTCCTAAAATTTCCATGCATACTTTGAATGGAGTCACCACTCCCCAAATAATGTGTGTCAAAGAGTTTCTTAAGAAATAACCACACACCATTATGATTAATTATGGCAGCACTCACAACTTCATTGACCCTCAGGTGGATAAGCAAGTAGAATATTTTATACACCCTTGTTCTAGCTTTGAAGTAATGATTTCCAATAGAGTATCTTTATCATGAAAAGAAAAGTGTTGTAATGTTCGCATTTCTATGGGTGTTTATAACCTCAGGGATGACATGTTTGCTCTATCTTTAGGCAAATGTGATGTTTTATTGGGTACCCAATGGTTGTGCACTCTTGGATCCATTCTTTGGGATTTTTTTGAACTATAGATGCAGTTCACTAAAAATGGTCATCAATACACTCTACAAGGCCTTCTTCCTAGCTCCACCAATGTTATTAGCTCTTAGCACATGTAAAAACTTCTTAAATATGGGTGTCATGGCATCATTGCCTAATTGTTCTCTTTGCACACTACTCCAATGGATTCCATCCCACCTTCAAACTTACAAGTTTTTTTGGTCAAACATGCAGTTGTCTTTGTGGAACCAATAAGATTACTACCTCACCACCTCGAAGACCATCATATCTATCTTCTTCCTAGAATTACACCTCCCAACATTCAACCATAATGCTACCCATTTCATCAAAAGACTAAGATTGAAAAGATGGTTCATGACCTTCTACAGGTAGGCATCATTTAACCTACTACTAGTCCCTAAATGACTATTTCATATAATTTAGACTTATCAACAGTCCAAAAATTTGAAACTATCAGAAATAAATTGGACTATATCAAGATTAAATTGGACTGTATCGAGATTGTCCTTATTACAAATAAATCACATCTATTTAATGTATTTGTGATAAGTCCAAAATATTTAAAATGATCATAAATAATTAGTAGTTGACAAATATCATAAATAAATTGGACTTCATCAAGAATTACTTGGAATTATTACAAATAAATCACTTCTATATTATATATTTGTAATAAATCCAAATTATATGGCCATTCAAACTGGTTCATAGACCAAGTATTTACAGATAACAAGAGTTAGTGGTTTTTTTATTAAGGAAAAATAATTTATACATCAATCAGGTGCTCAGGTGATATGTGATTTAAAACACGTACAATGATTGGGATGCCATGTGTCATCAATTGATTGGATCATGAACTATCTATTTAATTTTATTTGGGTGACATCCTCACGATCATCAAAGTTTATCTCATATTTATGTACCTAACACGTGTCAATCACAAGTGTTATATTATTATATTATTAATATAATCTCCCACATAGTCGAGTTACCAAGATTGTGATACGTGTTGTAATCTTAGGTGCTTGATTTATTTAGGACTTTTATTTGGACTGGTCAATCTTCTACATAATTGAGTCACTGAGATTATGCTATGTGGCATAATCTTAGGTGCTTTTATGAAGTTTAGTTTGAAAAATTGAAAAGCTGAATGACATTTGTCGATACACAAATGTCGAAGAACAAATCTTGACGTGCAAGTGAGACATTCTGAGGCATAAACCTTGAAGACATTATGAGGCATAAATGAATATGGATGGTAAAGATGTGTCAATTGGGTTTAGCTTCCATTTATTGTCTAAGTAGCCTAAATAAATTTATGCTTCTTTTGCATCTTTTTTTCTTGCATGAATTGGGATCAACCAAGCTACATTGAACCTTTATTTTATATCCCCATTTTTTTTTATAGTATCTCAATATTTATTTTAACTCTAACAACCCATACTATGTATTCCACTCCTATAGAATTGTTAGGTATGACAAATAACATATCTCTGATTTGCACATCTTGAGCTGGATCAAATTCAATTTTTGTTCTTTTACTTCTTGGACCAACATATGTATTTGTAGATTCCACTCCAAAATCAAGGGTCCTATCATGAACTATTTTGTCCAGATCTCTATGCAGGGGTATGTCATGGCAAGTTCGAGTCCAAAAATCTCCTGTATACTCAACTTCAGAAGGGAACATGTCTTCTTTCATTATGCCATGGATTTTTTGGAAGTAATATGCTAGATCCTTCCACTTAATATTTCCAATCAAACCAAATTCATTGAATTATTGTACATAATTATTCAAGTTATATTTAATTTATTTTCACTATTTTTTCTACTTCTATCTAAGTCTTTTGCAACAATGGAATCTTTAGACATTTCTCCATTTTTCAAGACTTTGAAATATATATATTTTTGGATTACCTTTTAGAACATTTGGCTCACCATTTTCTTTTGTTCCCCATAATGTAATCTAGGGGGACCTATTTATATCTCTTACATATTTTTTACAATGTATAATGGGCTGACCTTGCTCTATGCATAGAATAAAGTATTGAATTTTTATTAATCCAAATATTTCATTTCTTCCCTTCAACTAGTAACTACTAACATACTCTTTGAAATATACTACCTCTTCAATCAAATATGGCATGAAATTTTCTATATTTTCACACATCTTATAAGTATCCATCATCTCTACCATATTCCATACATCTTTCCTTTTTATGAATTCAAACACATTTCCAAATGTGTCATCGATGTACTCATGGGAATAAATCTGACCTCAACATCGAGGAAACCACCTTTGTATACAATGAGAGATAAATATTACAACACATACCTATAAAAAACATGATTTTTTGAAATTTTAAGTGTAACATTAGTTCCATTTAAGGTTCGACATTTTAAAAACATAATTATGGATGTAAGTACCTAGTATTACTATCCCCACAATAGTTTTCTAGTTGAAGATATAGCTTGGAAGGAAGTTTATTAAAGGCACCAATTGATTGTGCTTCTTCTCTATATTTCTTACATTCAGCGTAGCAGTTGTTAGAAAAAAGTGCATCATACAATGGATATTTTGAAGTTACAGATTTATAAATTAAATATCCATATGTATCTAGAATTATTGTTTCCATTTCCCTGAAGGACTTGTTCAATGAGGTGATAGTAAAGTTAGACCCTCCAAGAACATACACTAAAAAAATGCCCATATCCATCTGCACTATTACCATGTGTTATAATCCCTACTATTGACAACTCTAATATTCTATCAGTAGCTACTTTGATTTTTGTTATTGTCCTTGGCATAAATGTTTTTTGATGTTTTACCTTGTCATGAATGACACTAAGGCATTCTTTAGGGTATTACTTTGACATTCATTTATGTGTGTAATACATTTGTCTTTCAGAAAGAATTTAATTTGAGTGCATCATGAATTCTTGATTGATACACTCTTCTTGATCTCTAGAGAGGGACCCATAGTGTTTCTTTTGAGTCAACAAGATGCATGTTTTACACCTATTGAAATCATCAGATGTGTTAATGGTCACATCATGGGCTAGGATATTGGCTCATATTCCATATCTACTAATTATGCATTGATGTGGCGCCTCATAAATTATTGAGTGAAATATGTTGAAAGATGTCAAACATTTTCTTGTGATCCATCTATATCTACTTGGCATGTTAGTTGTGGAGAAACATCTACAAAATCATCCACCAATTGGTCCAAAAAATATTTGGTTGCCATTATCTTCTTATGTGGATTTTATAAAAATCTCCCTGTATGGAATGCATTTTGTTCCCCATTTTTGTGACAATTTTGAATGTCAAAAAAGCTACCTCTCTTCAACCCGTATATTTTAAGCCAAACTTCCAAACAGATCTCTATACCCTGAAAGTTAATGCTAGTTTTGTTTTTATTTTTCTTAAGCAAATTGATAGAAAGAGCATCCAAGACATGTTTCCTCCTATTTGTTGTGTTGGAATCAAGAAAATTTATCTTTATAGATCTTAGAAACTCAAATGACAATCTTGATTGAAAACATTTTTTGGTGCAACATTTATCCACATACATTGTTGAAACCTCACTATCTATGCTTTCATGAAACTCCACTTGGTTGATTGAAGTGTTTCACTAACTTCTTTTTTAGCCTGAGTATTTTTAGGCATGAGCTAATTGTTTTGGGTGCCTTTGTACTAGGAATGTCAGGCATGGAGTGACTTCATTATCCACTACATCTCAAACATTTCTAATTTCTTTCTCTGTTGGTGTCATGCATGGTAAATTGATTTCTCTACAAGTCTCAGTGTCCACTATTTTGTTGGAAGGCCATTTAATGATAGATGTTTCAACTACCTCTATACTTCAAGTCTCACAATGTTGTATAACATGCCTTATGTAAATTCCCAATTCATTTCCTAACATTGGGACATGAATGCAACCAAAAAAATCCCCTGGTTGTGCAAATTTAATAAAACCAAAAGCATTTTTTTCATCATTTACAAGAGTTGTACATTTATGCAACAAATATACCCTTTTACCAAGAAACATTTTTCTTAAGCTTTGAAATGTGGTGGGATCATCAATATATCAAACAAATGAATCCAAGCAAGGGTTTTCATGTTGCAATGGTTGTATATGAAGATTTTGAACTCACATTATTTTGTCTTTGTTCCATGTCATTATATATAGAAAACATGTATGTGATGTGTTGCATAATTCTTGTTCTCTATATAGTAAAACTATCAACTACATCCCCTAAATTATCCACAAAAGATGCATAAAATGGAAGTAGTAGAGTTAGATCAAAAGCTTTAGTCACATTAAAACTTACACATTCAATAGGTATTTCCTCATTGTGTCATGTGGACGTGAGATTTGTGGGTTCCAAAGATTCAGCATCTAGACCTACCACTTTGTGTATTATTCCTCCACCAATGAACTTACCATTATTTATGAGAAAAACATAGTCACCACATTAAAAAGCCATTGATGTATGATTTTTCATCCTAGACATTTGCAAAAGACATGATAAGAGTTGTTAATTAGGTTATTTATAAAATTAGTCCAATTTATACATGTATGTAAGAGATAAAGCTATATTTATAGCATAACATAAACATGGAGATATGTTGAAACCTAAAAATGTTAAAAAGTTAATTTACAACATTTTTTTTCATGACACAATTTATGTCAATCCAAAAAAATAATAGCTTTTAATATTATATACTTCATACTTCAATTCTTGCTTCATCCTACTTTGAAGGTATCTCCTAGGAGATACATTTCAAACATGCATCAGAGCATTATAGTCATGTAAAGAAAAATAGCTAATTAAGTGAATATCCAACCATGTATTTTATAACAATACAAAATGATATTGAGAAAAATTATGGAAAATGATTAGTTTATTATATTTTGGGATTTTGTATGTGATTTGAACCCCTGTTGTGGACATAAAAGTTTGAAGTTACCGCTTAGGATATACCTTTCAAACATGTTTATGGGTACCCTTGAAGGTTTGAAGACAATACTGGGTGATACCTTGAAGGGCCTTGTAATACATTTAAGCGTACCCATGACATTAAGCTTAAGGATTCAATTTTTAATAGTCAAGGACATGTGGCATGCACCCATAAACCCATGACATTTAAACACTTGAAACATATTCCAAGCTCATCAGGTAAGTGACTCTCTATGATTATGCCAAGTGTGTCCCTCCTTTTTACCTAGAGACTGACAGATTGAACTTAATGTATGAAATATTAGGGATGTGTAAGAAGCACTATGGTGATGTGTGTCTCCCTCTGAAATGCCTTCATAATTCTTGTTAAAAATAGGGCCCACTTTCATCAGCCAATGATGTGCCTTTTCTTTAAATAAGAACTCTCTTCTTTCTTAAAGAGCACCATGACAAAACATGTCTTCATTGGAATGGATCGTGACTTCAAGTTTACAGCCATGCTCACCTATATGCTCAGTCATTGTGAATCTGTGATGAACCCAAACACTGGCTTCAAGTTGTGGTCATATTCTTTATTCTCTCTAATTAGGCTACATACAATTATTGGATCATGGGGACTCATATAGATTAAATTTGATGGTAACCCATACCTATCAATAAATTTTTTAATGAATGTTTCTAAATCAATGTATGATAAAGTGGCAATGATAAGACAAGAATGGTAGAAGAACTGCTAACAATCATTAAGACCATTAATGACATGGAATTTCAAAAGATTGCATCTTGTTTGAGGTAAATCGAGTTGGGATTAATGACATGGATTCCAACACATGCTATGGGGTAATTTAAATATTTGGGATACAAAAAAGGTCACTATCAAAGCCAAAATATTAAATATGAGGAAGAGAACTCATGTGCAGATAGTTAATGCATTTAAAGAGGTTTGTAAGAGCAAATTAGATGTTGAAAACCATCAAATGAAGGAGAGGAATAATTCAAAAACATTACAAACTCTAGCAAACAAGATTATTCTACTATCTGCTCTCGATATACTCCTATGTGGAAAAAATGAGACCTAGATTTTGATAGAAAAAGCAATCAAACAACATAGATTACAAATTTAGTCATGGATAGGAGCAATTTGTTGATCCCACTCATAGATGTGAAGAAGGAAAAAATGGGGATTGGGCTAGGTCTTTAAAAAACCAAATTTAATGACCTAGATCTCTTTGACTTTGTGGAAATGGTTGAAGTTACTCTCTTTACTTATCAAAACAACCAGGTGCACAAGCAGGATCTCTTACACTTCAACATCTGCTTCAAGTTTTTGATGTAGAGAGGCTAATCAAGTTACCTACATTCAGGAAGCTAGATGAAGTCATGCATACCTTGTTAAGTAGATATAACCAAGGGGATATTTATTTGTCTAAAGATGTCACTAGTTGAATCAATGCATAGACCATGGTGAGAGCCACAAGCCTCCTGAATTATGGAAAATGCATATTTCCATACAAGTCCACCACACCGCTAATTTATCCATATGTTTAGGAGAATTTTCCAACTAAGGTAGGCAAAGAAACCCCAATTTACTCCATTGAGGAAGTTGTAATGTGTATTCTAGGAGAGTGTATTACAAAGAGGTTTTGGTAGACAATGAAGTAATCCAAGTAGGTAATAAAAGGAGTAATTGACATTGTGTATCGTATGATACACAAGAATGAGAACTTCAATTGGCTTAAGTTTCTTACATCCAAGATTACCACTAATATCTAAATGGTAATTTTAGATAGCTCACAAAATTTTCAATATCATTTTCCTGATTTTTTTATACTTCACCCATTGGAAGTCCTCACTAGGCCAAGTTAATGTTACTATGAACTTTTGGCCTACTATTTCCCTTGTAGGCATCACTTGGATTAAGATAGGGAAATATTATGAACAACTGAGGTGTTTTAACACATGGTGGCTTGAGGCTCTAAATTTTATCATGTCACACCCTTAAATTCCACAAGATGTCATGCAATATTTGGGGCAACATGCATTGATAACCAAGTTGTACAATTGTACTCAAATTAAGGTGTATGAGTTGGCCACACTAACTATGATTCCAATGCCCTTTTCATCACAATGGTTGAAGAAAAAGCTGAAGTATAGAGGTAAAGATCCCTAGTTGCACAAAAATGTTGGTAAGAGTAAGAATAACTGCATATAGCTACACAACCATAGGCCTCACCCCAATAATCTACAACTCCTCCACATCAATAAAAAGGCAAATGAAATGGACTTACATAGAGATCCTCACCACCACTATCCAGAAAGAGATCAAGGAAAATAAAGTCTTAGTTGGATAACCCAAATGTGCCAAGGATATCTTAGGAGTATGATCTCATAGGAGTATGATCTCACAATGTTGTGGGTTAATGAATAGGAAGTTATTTAATGCATGATCGAAGACATCATTCAAAAGGTCTATGATAAGGAGGAGGAAGAGTTCTTTTTCTAGAAAGCAATGTGCACTTTCCAGGTGTAGAATAAAGTAAAATAGTGATTGTTGGCATTACGTAACCCCCTCCCTATATTATTTTGGATACTATAGGTCATGAATAAGCTCAGTGTGAACTTGTGACAAAATTTTTCCAAAAATATCCATAAGCTAGTTCATCATCTACATTGTTTATAGATCTACCAGAGGAAGGGAGCCTGATATAGTTACTAATGTGAAAAAAATGTAGTCATCATTAGGTGAGGCCTTCAAACACCATACTTGAATTTTTGGTATATTTCAGAGAGCCAAACATAACAAGTAATGCCCATCAGGTGAAGTCTAGGGGCATAATGAAACACAAAGATACCTTATCCCTTTGACTGAGTTGAAAAAGTTTTTCATGCATAGAGATGTCATGGTTATCGAATCTGAATGTATGGAGTACTCAAAATCTAATATGGAAATAAATGATTTATATGTAATGGAAGGATTCCCAGATATCACTATATAAATGAGATCCAATGTGCTTGATTCCATTTCTTTGGATGTTTCACACATGCCATTATCTAAGGAAATTGGAGTAGATGCATTTCAAAAATCCATTATGAAAAATTCTTTAGACTTGGAACATATTATTTTTAGCTTATGTGAGGAGAAAGTGGAAGCACAAAATCAAATTACTAAGGCTAGGTAGCTCATCAGTGACTCTTATCCTTCTCTAGTTACATAAGTCCTTGGTGATCAAGTAATGTCTAACATAAAAAAACTCACTATATTGCTGACTCAGATAACAAAGGATTAGGTGAGGGAACATAAAATTCACACCCAATGGTAGGCTATCTACATTGATATGGAAGGCATTTATGAACTTTTATAGTAATATGTACATATCCTGGATACTACTATGCATCATGGCAAGCAGATTACACAAAGAATTCTTAATTGGAGGCAACTCCTTGATAAATCCTTGGATTCTTCTAAGCCATAGTTCACAACAAAAGATAAAGCTAAAGTTATATTGAATGATAAAATGGATACTAGGGAAACACTGAATGACACATTTCAATAGTTTTTATAAGCCAAAGATACCATGATGAAGAATCTCCAAGTTTAGTATAGTGAGACAATACACAACACATTTATGGCAATTCAAGCCTAAAGGAATGAAAATAAGTTGGATGATATTGTGTTAGATATCCAACCTAAGATGTCAAATTTTAGAGACTTCCTTATCATCATAGAAGAAGTAGATGTGTACAATTTGATGGTCATTCTAATTTCACTACATGTTTTGCTTACCATGGTGCATGAAGTACTTGATAATTAGAAAATGCTCAAACACGAACTCTCATATGTTGAACTAGCTATTGTGCATATAATAAATGAACCTATATTCATTCTACCATAGAAACACCAAGAAATTTTGTAGAAGAAAAATCTGGATATAAAGGCATAGTCTGGGTAGCCAAAACCTACACAATAGGTAAATGCATAGTTTAAGTTTTACAGTTTAAGATTTTTTTTTGCTTTATAAAGTAGTCATAAGCATTCAAAGCGAGACCAGGTTTGTTGAATCTCCCTAACCTAGATATCCACCTTGTTATGGAAGTCTATGGAAAACTAAAAAGGGTGGTAGGCAAGTATGTAAAATCAAAAAACTTGGAGTGATTATTGCCACTTTTGTGAAAGGTTAATCTTTTCCAGCTTTAGGCCAAGATTAGAGTTTAGATTTTGTCTAGAGATGAAACAACAGTTTAAGTCCATAAAAGTGTTAGATGTGGAGTAGGGACATGTGTGCATGGTATGGTATCATTTTATCATGATATGATCTTTTGGATGTATTTGTCTTTGTTATCCAATTGATATATATAATAATGCCATGACTCTTTTCTTTTTGTATGCTGAAAAGTTGTAATGTGAAGAGACAGAGCCATGTAAAAAGCTATATATAGTGATCTGATGTAATGTAATATATTTTTATTTGTGATAGATATTAATAGACTATTTCTATTACTATTTTCCTAAGATTCTTTTACCTATGTATAGTACATAGTGTTTACTCTATTTTATTTTAGCTTATTATATCTTTTATTATGTTGTTTATGATCCATAATTCTTAACACCATGTTAGTTTATATTTATATTTAATGTGGTGTGTAAAATTTAATATTGTGTAAATTCACTCATGCTATTATCATTCTTTTATTCTTCCTGTTGCAGAAGCTATACATGTAATTTACATGTTCTAGAGAAATTCCAAGAAAATTTGTTAACATTCCTTCAACATGCACATGATTAGAATTTTATTTCAAGGTATCTCTAAGGAGATACATTAAAGGGATTTTTAGTACCTTAAATTGTACCATAATTCATGCTTTTAAGGTATAAGGCATCTCTTAAGAGAGATTTTTAAACATGCATTTGTAGTAATTTCAATGGATATCCTAGTAGATACCTTGAAAATGCACACGATTGGAATTGTATTTCAAGATATCTCATAAGAGATACTTTGGAGGGAATTATAATAACTTTAATGGATCCTTTATGCATAAAGGTATATCTTAGGAGATACTTTAAAGGTAGTGATGAAGGTACTACAATGCTCTTTAATGTATATTATTGGCGATACATAGTTAGCTAGTTTCCCTTTTGTTTTTATGTTTCCATTTCTTTGTCATTTATTTCCCCTTTCATTATTTATGTTTCCAAAAAATAAAAAGTCCCCTGGTATAAGTTGATACCATTTCATTCCAGGTGTCTGCACCTTGTCCCTCCTTAACTTTAAATTGACTACTGATAGACAGTTATCTACCCCACTCCCCTTGTAATTAATGTCTAAGAGTTCCATATTGCCCGATTCCCCATAAGGATCATCAAAAATATATTATGAGACACTCCTCAAGCATGTGTTTCACCTTTAGCATTTATGGGCACCCAATTTCAAAAAAATGTCTTGATGATTGCATTTATTGGGCATTTGTCTCAAAAACTATTTTGTCAGGCTTTTTGTTTTAGCCACTTTCGTAAAAGAAATTTGTCTTTATCTTCATGAATTTTATCTATGGGCTATTGTTTCAGCCATTTATTGCTGAAAAAATGTCCAAGAGACTGAGCCTTTGGGTTTTTTTGCTATGGACAAAATGTCAGATAGAATTAGGTCTTTGAGACTTTTGTATTGGGACACTTTCTTGAAAAATGATCCTTCAATAAAATTGTTATTGTTTTCAAAAAACTTGCATCTAAAGTCTCCTATCATATTATGTGTCAAATATACCTAGCTACCATATACAAAGATAATTATGAG
Source organism: Torreya grandis (assembly GCA_037957365.1). Taxonomy (NCBI): domain Eukaryota; kingdom Viridiplantae; phylum Streptophyta; class Pinopsida; order Cupressales; family Taxaceae; genus Torreya; species Torreya grandis. Next base: position 3,181,992 of record JARHVA010001135.1, read on the forward strand.
TAAAACATCAACCAAACCAGAGCTGAATTGATTACACAACATACATAGCATATTTAAGAACATTTCAAGTAGCACAGGGCATATACATTACAATGGCATCTTCATTTAGGATATTTAGAGGGGAAAATACACCATCCCCTTATTCAATTAAAGATTATATAGAGTTCATGGAGAAAGTTTTTGATGCCACCATATTCAAAGATAGGTACAAGAACTATTCAAAATTATGGGACGTCATCAATTCAATGGATGTATTTTCATTAGGAAATGATAAGACACTCGTAGATAGACAATTCATTAAGGAAATATTATATTTCAAATGCCAAAGGTTACATTTTGTTTTTATAAACTAGAGGTGATGTCGTGCATCAACCTTATACATGATTTATTTTTCTCAAGAAGGATATCACAGGATGCTTTCCTTTATCACTTCAGAAATAACACAACTCTTGCATGCATCTCAGGACCTAAATTCTAATGGTATTTATCTCTGTGCATACCCAATGCTTATTTTTACAAACATACACTCATACAATTCATCCAAGAAATATCAATCAAGATGGCACTCTCTAGGTGGTTACTCCCAAATCAAACCATTACATGGAAGGGGAAGAAATCAAATGGATCAGTTCCTATTAACAAATTTAGAATGGGCATACGCATTAGCATGATACTCCTCAATTAGATGTACAGTATGCCAAGTGTCTATTTTATCAATTTAGACTAGGTGTCATTATTTCATATGATGCTCACCCATGATGCTACATACACCTTGGGCAAGATAATCAACTTCCACCTTAGAGAGTAGATAATCAATAAGGACAATCATCCCATTCCTTTGGGTAGTTTTTATATGATGTCATATTTACTTGATGTAGTCATGGAAACCTATTACAAAGACCTTGGAGAATTTTGGACTTTAGCCACATATTATGAGAAGAACAAAAATTGTGACAATTATCAGTTTATACATATATATGCCTATAGCAAGCATATGGTTAGGATATTTAAATTCATCTATCCATAGGTTTGACAAGCCATTCATGGATTGCCCATGCTTAGGATCAGGGAAAATATTGCAAATAACTTTGTAGGAAAAGGGGATTATTTCCTCTACCCAAATTTCACATTAATCATGATTTGGGGGAACAAAGTTAATCCTTTGTGTCTTCCAACGTTTGTACCAGACAAGCTAATTGAATATGAAATTGCCTTTCAACTATGGTGGAGTATTAAAGAGGACTTATCAAAGCAAAAGAAAACCTTGCATTTTAGCCACTTTATAATAATTGGAAGAATGTTCTATACCATGAGGAAATTTTTTAAAGAGGTGAGTGGAATTCACAAGAGTTACCCTTTCCTTGTGCTTCCATATAGAGATTAGGATCCACATGGGATGACTCAAAAGCACATACATGGATTCGACATCCCTTATAGCCATGTTCCCTATCCATATGATTATTTGTTTCTTAATGAAAAGTTTGATGAGGATGTTTTTGAGAGAGATAGGGTTATTGGATTGAAGGAAGATTATTTGTGAATGATCCAAGATGACCCCATAATCACTATTAGAGAATTAGATAGCAAGAAGGCTCTATACAAGGAATGGGAGCTTTCTGACTTCTAGAGAGGACAGTCTGAGGAGCAATCCAAAGACCAAGTAGATTTTTCCTCTCAAAGACTCCCTTTGAAACTAAAGCTGAGAGCTATGAAGAGAGAGCCTAGGTTGATTGAACCAAGAATGGGTAGGGGAGTATAGCCATGAGATCCCATCAGTTTAGATTCTAATGAAGAAGAGCAAACACAAGAACATCCAACTGTGAGCACCATTAAAGTATCTACTGTTATGCCTCATGTACAAATTTATTCATATATTGGGATATAAATATCAAAAGTAGTGGTGTCAACATCACAAAGCCCCTCCACACAACTAAAGACCCCACTAGTTTATATGAAGAATCCAAAGACTCTTTTAGGCAGTCCTACACAAGGCTTGCCTACTACATTTTAATAGGAAGAGAGGGTGTTAATCAAGGACATTGAAGATGATTCTAATGAGGAAGTAGAGTTATAAGTAGTTAAGGCCATGATCCTCTAGACAAGACCCATAGCACCAACTTTTATAGACACTCAACATTTTTTAAGTTTTCCTTTATCTTCTATACCCATTTTTGGCCTTGTTTCAATTTCTTTTATGTTGGGATCACCTAGGGTGGAAGTACTTACATCATCCTTCACTACTACCATTACAATTGATCCACTCCCTACTTCCATTACCACCTCCATCCCACTTACCATGCCAATCCCTTATATCCCTACTGGCACTTCCATTATTAGATCCTAAAAGAAAAATAAAGTGTCTAGGAAGGTGCAGACTGCATTATCCACCTTACAACTCCATGTCCAATCTAGAAATTATTTTTTTCCCATACCTTCCATCACCTCATCCCAAGATACCACCTTGACAATATATATCAATTGAAGGCCAAGACAAAATTAATTATAGTCCATCTACTCCCTTAATTTAGAGGAGTGGATTGGTCCAAAATCATCTAGCCTTCCCTACTTGACATCTTTATCAAGGCCAAAAATAAAAAACTAGATCAACATGAGACTGGGGAAAAGGTTATGGTTACAAATTTTGATGCATCATAATTATACACCCCTCTATGGGCAATGGATTTAAGAAGTAAGGCATCTCAAATGTCTAGCTTCAATATCACTGAGCTTCCCTTTGCTTCCATTCTATTTGATCTACCATCTAGTAGTATACAGAGGATGAAAAAAATGAAGGTGGAGGATGATAAAGGTATCAAAATCATCCTTAAAGAAAGGCATGAAGTGTTCTCCCTCACTAAGTGGTAGAACAAATAACCAAGAGAGTCCTCATACAATGAAAATCTAGTAGACCTCACTTAGGCTCATAAGTATGCCATTATTTCTATTTATGAGGGCACAAAGATGGCTCAACATGATTTAGAGGCCCAAGTTGAGCAATTAAAGGATCAAGTGAAAATAGTACACATTTTTATGGGTATAGAAATAGAATTCCAAGAGGTAGTCTCCAAATGCTAAAATTTATTAAAAGTAATGGAGTTTATGAAGGCAAAAATGGTCCCCAATTGAATAACATCAATCAGTTATACAATAATTTAATAGAGGACAATGCCAAATTGAAAATGCTTTTGGCATACACATGGAACATGTTATATAGTCATCTTGATTTAGTGATGACATTGAAGGCATCTAATGCCTTAAATTGTGTAATCATAAGATAGGAGGAGGCCAAGGAATGGTTGTAGTCAGTTAGGGCCTTGATCCTTAAGTACCAAGGTCATGAGGTACAAATTTTATAGATCTTGCATGATTTGAAGTTATCCAAGGTAAAAGACTCCACAGGAAAATTGATCAATAGGATCAATTTTGATCATCTTGTAAAATAAGTAGTGGATAACTTCAAATTAATTTTCTAGGACTTAATGTTGGAGAAGATAGAGGTAGATTATGTGTAGCAAAAAAAGGTCACTGAAGTCAAGATATTCAAGAATAGTTTTTAGTTGACCAAGGGAGAACATGTAAGACTCCTTGCTCAAGATAGTAGGATTAATTGACCACCACTACCTAATTTGAATATTATTTGATAGTAACATGCCTCAACACATAAAGTATGTCAAGATAATGAGGCTAAAATGAAACAAGTTGGCGAGGCTTTAATATCCATAAATTTTGATGCTACCACCTCAACTACCACACCAACTAAAGTACATGTAGTGGTTTATATGATGCAGCCTTGAGGCTAAGATTTGGTGCATTTATGATTTTGTAATGATGGATATATTTATAGATCAAGCCTTTTTATTCTAAAATTGACTTTATATTGTGTACACATGCACATGTTGCATAGTTTTTAAAATTCAATTTATTTAATTGATAACTACAGGTTATTTCTTATATGGTTTTAGACCATAATTAGAATTACATGTTCTAACTACTTCATGTAATAACCTTGCATGAACTTGGAGGATAAGATGACCCCTTCACCAAGTTTATATATACAGTTGTAACCCAACTTATTAATTTATTAGAGATTTTTGAATACAAGAGAAACATGAATTTTGATCGTCAATAAAGTGTTTGAGTATTTATTTCTAATTTATATGTAATTAGTTGTTATTTCCATGGTTGTGTGTTTCAATAATCTTTAGTCTATAGTAGATGCAACTAGATTCTTGATTATTTTGATTGATATGATAATCTATAGATGTGTAACATCTATTGAAATATTGGCAAACATAATGATTAAGATAGTTAACTTCAATTTGATTCACATTTCTAGATGTGTACTAGTGCTTTCATTGGTGTAGTTTTCTATGTATGTGCAATAACTACCTCAAATAATTCACAAGCCTGAGACAAGTTTTTAGACATTTTGACTAGTCCCTATTATTAGATTTTTGTCTTCAAGTTTTTTGTTCAAATATTTTATCTGATGGATTTTGTTCTTTGGAATTATTGTTCAAGGATTTGAGTATTCAAACTTTTTTGTTCAGATTTTTCACATCAGACATTTTGTATGAACAAATGTTCCAAATGACTTGTGAGAACAAGAGTGGATTTACCTTCAAGGTATCTCTTATGAGATTCATTTAAAATTGGGACAAGAGTGGATTTATCCTTCATGGAAGGAGTATAATTTTTATTTACACAGAAGGCACTATTGGATGTCTTAGATGAAGCAGTCCAAGATATGCAGGGGTGCATCAATCAACAAATAGGAACCCAAACTTACTTTAAAGTTTCACCCCTATAAGAAGATATCATAATCAAATCTACAAATGTATAGCAAATAAAATGAAGTAAACCAAAGAAACCTCAACTAATCATGTGTGGGAATAAATTCAAATTTGAGGGGAACCTTTATTTATATTCTACATGGAACCAAACATAAATATTCCATAGACGTAGTTCAAATTTTATGCTAAGACTTAGTCATTTTAAATGAACATGACAAAACCTTAGTATAAAGATCCATGCTTGGTCCATTTTATGTCTAAGACCCCCCTTCATCTTTTCTATTATTCATGTGGTCTAATCTTAATCTAAATGCAATGTCCTTTTGTTATGTTTCCAACTATTGGGTTTTATATTTTAGACTTATCTATATCAGGATTTTGTTTAGGAATTCCTTTCAAAAATTATACAAATTTGAGAATTCTTTTAGATAATTTATCCATAACATATTTACCACAACAAATTGCATAATACATTTGCCCCACAACAATTTTGTCAAAATTAATATTTAGGCCTTTTAAAGTACCCTTCAGGCTTTTTAAAAGTACCCTAAGGGATTTTTTGAAAAGACCCTTCAGCCTTTTGTCCTAAGCACTTTCCCCTTTAGAAATAACCCTTCAAAATTTTGTCATTAGACATTTTATTCGATGTGAAAAGCCTGAAATAATTCCCTGTAATAATCTTGGTAATGCCATTTTGTCAAAATAACCCCAAGGACACATACCCTTCAATATTTGTGCAAATTAACCTTCAAAATTTTTGGCAAGGACAATTTCCCTATAGAATTGCCTTTTGGCCTTTTCAAAATGGCCCTTTGCCCTCCATGATTACCCTTTAGTGTCTTTAGAATGGGCCTTTTCCCTCCAAACTTACAATTTATGACTTTTTTCTAGGGCCCTTTCCCTAATGAGAAGTTACCTTTAGAACTTTTGAAAGTGCCCTTCGGGCCTTATGAAAGTTCCCTTCAGGTTTTTTTTCATCACTGCTTTGGCCTACAAAATAATTTTCCCAAGATAATTTACCCTAAGACATTGATTTCATTGGACTAATTTTTTGTTGCAGTCATTTTATTGTGTTGAAAACTTTAATCTATGTCACTTGGTTTAATCTTTTATATATTCTTGAGCCCTAAATTTAATATTTCTTATTATCTGGAGGAACCTATCTCACTCACTACCAAGTGACATTTTCCAATTTGGAGATCGTCCACCCTTATTTTGGTTTTACATTATTATAGAATCTCATTTGGATTAATGGACATGTTTTTATATGATCATGGTTTTACCCCTTCCAATATTGCTATGAACTATTATGTTTCTATATTGTAGGTTCAATGGAATTTTATTTGGAAATGAACATGTTTGGGTTATTTCAAAGTTATCTCCTAGGAGATACCTTGAAGGGCCTTAGAATAAATTTAATTTTAATTTCAAAGGTAATTTTAAGGGATTTTATATAACTATGACACCTTTTTATTTGCCAAGAACTTTGATGCACATGATTGGAATTTTATTTTGAGGTATCTCTTGAGAGATACCTTGAACATGCACATGATTAGAATTTTATTTTAAGGTATATCCTAAGAGATACCTCTAAGGGCCTTGTAGTACCTTCCACATTACTTTAAAATTTATTTTCAAAGGATTTTATATAACCATGAAAATAATTTATTTGGCAATAACCCTAATGCACACTATTGGAATTTTATTTTGAGATATCTCTTAGGAGATACCTTGAACATGCACATGATTTGGAATTTTATTTCAAGGTATCTCCATTAAATGGACTTGTAATACCTTTTATTTTGATTTAAAATTTCCTTGCAAAGGATTTTATATAACCATAATAGCTTTTTATTTGGCAAGGACCCTGATGCACAAGATTGGAATTTTCTTTCAAGGTATCTCCTAGGAGATACCTTGAATATGCACACAATTGTAATTTTATTTCAAGGTATCTCATAAGGAAAACAATGAAGGGCCTTGGAATAAATTCCATTTTCATTACAAAGGTCCTTGAAAATGATTTTATATAACCATGAAACTTTTTATTTGACAAGAACCCTGATGCACTCTATTGGAATTTTGTTTCGAGATATCTCTTAGGAGATACCTTGAACATGCACATGATTGGAATTTTATTTCAAAGTATCTACTATGAGATACCTAAAAGGGCCTTATAATAACTTATGTGTTTATTTCAAATGTCCTTTTAAGGGATTTGATATAACCATGACACATTTTTATTTGATAAGAACCTTGATGCACATGATTAGAATTTTATTTTGAGGTATCTCCTAGGAGATACCTTGAACATGCACATGATTGGAATTTTATCTCAATTTATCTCATATGAGATACATTGAAGGACCTTGGTATACCTTTCATGTTGATTTTAAATGTCCTTACAAAGTATTTGATATAAACATGATAACATTTTATTTTGCAAAACCCTGATGCACACTATTGGAATTTTATTTCGAGATATATCTTGGGAGATACCTTTAACATGCATATGATTGGAATTTTATTTATATTTATCTCCTGATAAATAATTATAATGTATTAGAATACCTTAAATGTTTATTTCAAAGGTATTTTCAAGGGATTTGATATAAGCATGACACCTTTTTATTTGACAAGAACCCTGATGCATACGATTGGAATTTTATTCTAAGGTATCTCCTAGGAGATAATTTGAATGGCCTTGGAATACCTTACATGTTGATTTAAAATTTATTTTAAAAGGATTTTATATAACCATGATAAAATTTTATTTGACAAGAACCCTAATGCACACTATTGGAATTTTATTTTGAGATATCTGAAATACCTTGAACATGCACATGATTATAATTTTATTTAAATTCACCTAGAAAATATGTTGAAAGGCCTTGTAATACCTTCCATTTTGATTTCAAAGGTCCTTGTAAAGGATTTTATATAACTATGGTACCTTTTTATTTGGAAATAACCCTGATGTGAACTCTTATTGCTAGTGAAAATGATGCATGGCACTCCTAAAACTAACCAAAATTAAAGGGCCCCACACAAGATATCACCATGAATATAAATATGTCACAAGGGATGTTTTTTTTATAAAACATGATGTCCTTTTCTTTTGAATAGAAACATATCTTGGCATCTTCAAGATGAACCTTGAGATCATTGATAACTTTTTCATCCTTTTTGGCATCTTTCTTCAAAATAAATATCTACTCCTTAAGTGCCTTGATCATAGCCTTCCACTATTGATTCTCTTTCTTCAATTATTTATCTATCTTTTTACCTATTCATAATCTCATTCAAGATATTAATCTTACTCCAAAGGACCCACTCTAATACCAATTATTAGAGGTACAATCACTGAGACGGGGGTGAATCAGTGAGCCCAGATAATCCAACTTCAATTTAAAAAATCTTTCAAATGATTAATCAATTACTACAATCATTTATGAAGCATACTCATCATTCGTAGAAATGAACAAGAGAGACAATGCAAGATCAAGAACATAAAGTTATTTATACATGGGAAACCCTCTTGGGGAATAAAACCCACTGGAACCTACAATTTGGACTACTATCCTATAATAATAAAAACCAATTTAGCCAGTTTTAATTGATCAAGGAACTACCATCACTTATTTAGTGAGACTATAATCCCATAAGGTGCTACTACACATGTCTAGTTGAACAACCATAACAACTAGACTTTTAGTAAGTTTCACCTTGCAAGGAGACAACAACCTTAGATGTTAAATAACCACAACAAAACCTATGAATAACTCCACCTTTGAACTGATGTATTCAACCCCTGATGATGGAACTATGATTATCACTCTTCACATTCAACAACAAATTTGTAACCCAACACACCCTATTAGATAAAACACATTACATACTTGAACCAACACATAAAGATCAATTAAGACACACTATATATCCCAAATAACCCCACTCCTTGACTCTACACACTTAATGCATCTAAATACACCTTTTGGATTATTCTTTAATAGTTAGCAACAACTATGTCACCACATCAACAACATGGCCAAATGGTCATATACATAGTCCACATACTGATCTGCCTCTTAGATTAACTACCAAGCTCATTCAAACATCAGTATTCCATCACTCACACACAAGGCATCCAAATTATCCTTTTGGATGGACCTATAACTCATATCTCATCCTTAACTTTCAAGATTAGTATTCTGACATCAAATGATCACAGTCACCTTTGCTCACCTCTGCATATGCTCAATCAACTCCAATAGAGACCTTGTACATAGGAACATTATGAATGAATATAAATTCAAATTATTAATCTTGTTTCATAATTAATATGGATTCATCCAGCCTATAAATTCCATAAATATCATCCTCATGGAGTCTAGATCACCTTCCAATAGCTAATTCATCATGAAACATCTAAAAAGCATAAAACAAACTTAAATATCCTTTTCAGGTTACTTGCAGAATATAGTCAAACATAAAATAAAATTTATGGCTCAATATATTTTAATATACAAACATTCAAATCATCTAACTAGGTTTCATTAGACACTCCATGGAGTTCTCTACAACTTTGTTTTTTACTCCAACAAGAAATTCATCCTAGATCAAAAGTTATGGATAAAATAAACAACACTCATTTTTCCCTTTGTAGATTTATAAATTCAAATTCAAAATAGGGACCAATGTGATCAAAACCATATGAAAAACAACCCTAGACTATCTATACATGGTAATGGTGACATCAACAAACTACCTACTCAAATTTCCTACCATTGGACCAAAATGTTTAGATAAAAACAATGATCAACCAAATGAAGTCCACTCACTTTCATACTCAGTATAAGAACCCTTGACACCCCATAGGGTATCTAAAAAATTTCCATACCAATTATATCATGAATCAAATGCCTTCCTTAGTCAAACAATAAAGAACCATGTAGGAATTTGAGGCTCATTGAAGCACACTTTGTCATTATCATTCTATCACACATGACACCTCCTCAACATCCTTGGTTACCTCAGAGACATCATTGACAAAAATCCAATAGTTTTCCCCTAATTTGTAACTATATAATAGTTGTTACCATAATTAATACAAGGAGCTAAAGAATTTTAGAGTTTGTCTATATTGTTCTCTTGTGTGTATTATATGATTTTTGATTCTCAAGCTTTTAGATGGCTAATAGTTTCTTTTCTACAAGATAATTTGGTAATAACACACATTAAGTTATGGACATGGGAGGAGACCTCAAGGAGACAAACTCAATTTAATATTAAATTCCATGAAATATTCACCTATAACTGCTTAAGGGACTTATAAAATATGTTGACATTCAAGACATTGAATTAATAAGGTCTTGCATATTTTTAAATTTCATAGGATCTTATTATGTTTGAAGAATAATTTTAGTTTATTCATTACTCTTTTCATCCTAACATTTAATAGGTTTAGTAATTGATCCTAAATTCACATATTCAAAGAAGATAGCCTCATAACTAGAGGTCTGGTCTAGATACATGCATCCCATAGCCTTAATTCATTGCAATGTCCAGATATGAATCATATTTGACTAGTCTGATTTTAACTAGGTGTTATTTGGGTTCCTAACAAAAATCAAAGTAGATCTATTGGTCTTTATTATTATAAGGGAACTTTATTTTTTACCCTACCTTACTCCCTCCTTTTGAACCCTTTTAACATGAATCACTTTAAATTAATACTCATTGTGTATATCCATTTGTTTGTTTAAAACTTTGGGCTCATATTTGTAAATACAAAGCAATTTACATCATAATAAATTCATGTAGATTATGTCACTACCATATTCCTATTGTCCCTACAGTAGGTTTGCTTTCAAAATAAAAGGTGGTAATTTGTAACCACATAATTTCTCCAACAAAACTAAGTGAATCCCCAAGGTGTCACTACCATATTCCTATTGTCCCTATAATCTTAGAAATGTTATTCTATTATTCACATTACATCCTTGACACAGACACACATCAACAATGTGGAAGGACCCGAGGATGAATCTAAATATTTTCAACCTACTATTTCCTATCATTCACTTTTAAGTATTAGTACTCCAAATATTAAGGTGGTCAATTTCCTCAAGAAATAAACGCTGATTATATTTATTTAATCTTGGAGTACACACAAATTCATCAACAGTAAGTTGGATACTCAATTGGACTATTTCATTTACCGAGCTCTAGAATTTCAAATACTAATTATAGGTGGGGTTATAGTCAATTGTTCTAATAAATACCATAGCATAAAGTTATGGGAGACTACTTATTTTATCATCTTATGTTTTCTATTGTCATGAATGGGACTAACATTTTTTTGGGATTGTAGTGGCTCACCACTTTATACATAATTGAGATTAAATTGAGTAACTATTCATGCTTATTCATTTAGAAGGAAGGACATTTGAACTACATGGTTTATTGGCTAAATCTACATAATTGTTTATTTTTCACTAGATGATGAAGATGATCAAAAAAAGTGCAAAGTAATTATTATGCAACTATTTTCTATAGAGTTTAAACCAAACAAGGAGTCTACCCATATTAAATTATAACTAGTGGAGTCTACCCATTTCTATCTTATACACCCATTTGAATCCTTTGACCTCTTTTCCTTTCAAAATGGGCTTCACAATAGGGCTCACGATTGCCTAGGCCAATCCAGGGACTCCCTAAGCTCAACACATATTTTTAAAAATTGTACTATTTTTTATTAAAATTTATTGAATTATATACAGGTAGAGCATTTAGAATTATATTTTTTATATTTTTTATAAAATTTTAGTGTTACAATTTAAAAACCCTATTTTATTGAATAATAGTCATGTGCACACTCCTTAAGCTAAAGGCTCGTTGACATCATAGGTGGGCACATTCCAACAAGGCAAAAAAATTTACAATAATCTAGGTATATTATCCAAATATAAGTGATTTTATAACATATTAAGGTGATAAAAAATGAATAAAAGGGCTAATTACACATAAATCAATCACACATTTTAGATAGAGTTAACAAATATATTGAACACTACTAATATTAAATACCTAAAAATAAGGATTTTTGCACATTTTAGATATATAAAAAAAATATTAAACATTATTAAGATTAAATACTTAAAAATAAGGATTTACAGAAATGACAGTAAGAAATATGGTCAACACTTCAAACACTCTACAACCTACTTTGTTCCAACCTATGAGTGCTCTACAATGTTTGTTAAAAAAAACTAAGAATATGTAGGAAAAGGAATATATCTAGTCAGACATGTTCAACTATTTTTATTCCTCTTAAAAATGTGTGAAAATTAAACAAACCCTATTTTGTAAGGTAAATTGGAATTTCAAATTAGTTGGGGACTCCCACCTATTTTTGAATGCAAATACACCTCGGGAGTATTCAAGTCGAATTGGAGGTGAGTGATATATTTAATATATTAAAATGATATTTATATATATTATATAATGTAATATAATATTATATTATTATTATTATTATTATTATTATTATTATTATTATTATTATAGTTTATAAATCAAATTATTACCATATATTTTAGTTTAAGATATTTAATATAAAGTGTATAATTTATATATAATATTACTCAATTGTGTGTGTGTGTGTGTGTGTGTGTGTGTGTGTGTGTGTGTGTGTGTGTGTGTGTCTATATATGTATGTATGTATGTATGTATGTATGTATGTATGTATCTATCTACACGCACGCACACACACACACACACACACACACACACACACACACACACACACACAAATACATACATACATACATACGTAGGTATGTGTGTGTGTGTGTGTGTGTGTGTGTGTGTCTATATATATATATATATATATATATATATATATATATATATATATATATATATAGAGAGAGAGAGAGAGAGAGGTATGTATGTATGTGTGTGTGTGTGTGTGTGTGTGTGTGTGTGTGTGTGTGTGTGTGTGTATGTGTTCACATACACACACATATCATGACATAAAATGTATGTATATATGTATTGGTGAGAGGGGTTATGTAAAGTGAAAAAGTGTAAAATTATAATTGATAGTTAAACCTAGTAATTCCAAACCCTTGACAATGTCAAAATATTAATTAAGTTCATCTTTAAAGATAATTATGGGCACAGAGTGATCGAGATCTGAATCACCATGAAAT